>CAUYPK010042424.1:0-53624 GCA_963574355.1 Loris lydekkerianus | reverse complement strand
AACAAACCCATTATAACCACGCTGATACCCCCAGCCCCCCCCCCCCCCCCCCCGGAACAAAATTTATGCCGAGTTCAGGTTTTTTGGCTGTGCCGGAAAAAACTCAGCTTATACTCGAGTAGATGTGGTACTTAGCAGGCGAAATCCACAAAGCTTGGTGATGGGGTGGGGTAGTGGACCCTGGATGGCTTTGTTTTGGACTAGTTGAATTTGGGGTCTTTGTTTTAAATATTTTTAATGATGCAAAGAATAAAGTAAAAATGTAAACATCTTTAGTTGGAATTTTACAAGAATGGAAAAGAGACAGGGAGAGTCAGAACCACTGCCATATTCGTCATCCATCATTCTCTTATAAAACTGAGTTGTATGTGAATATGTTAACTTTATTCCTTGTATGGTAAGTACCACTTTATGTTTAAATGCATTTAAAATCATCTTTTGGAATAAAAATTGTTACTAAAGAGAAGACTTCACTATTGTGTGTATAACTGCTTCTATTATAAAATGACTACTTATAGGCCAATTTATGTAAGCCATCATTAATTATTTGTATAATTAATGTATAAAATGCAGGATTTCTATTAATGGAAAAGTAAACTCAAGCATCATACCATTAATATCAATAATGTGCACTTGTAATTATACACTGTAGATAACTGTAGGAGCTACATTTTATTACCTAAATAAAGCATAAAAACTCTAGGGTAGGTGGCAGCAACACTTTTAGGCCTCTCTGCTTCATCAGTTAGGAGTCTGTCAAATTGTTGTCAGCTAGTAGTAACACTCATAGTACATTGGGAAATCTTTTTCTCCCATACAATGATGATGATTTATTTTTCAAGATAAAATATTACATGTTGATGGAATAACACTATAGGAGAGTTATAAGAGGAACCACAAAGATAAGTATCAAACTTGGTGAGGACAAAAAGTGGGTTGGGAAAACTCCTTCTTCCTCTAGGCAGACTGAGTGATCAGATTCTGTAATTGTACATGTGAAAAATTGCTTCCTCCCTAAGCATGCAGCAGATATTAGGGAGGACTCATAAAGAGAGTGCTAATTTTACAAAGAGGAAGTGTACAGGGTTCCAAGTGTTACTAGGTTAATACCTTGTTCACACTGACAGGCAAAAGGACCAGTGTGTTGGAAGAACAGGACCAATCGATACCTCTTTAGGGGTCTGCCAATCAATCCATTAGGGAAGAAGACTGGCTGGATTAATTTGAGCAGTTTCTCTGAAGCTCCAAGGATTTATTCAGTCCCTTTTCCCTACATTGGAAATGGGAAGAATGACTTCATTTTAGAGAGTCAATGAGGATAAGGGGCCTTAAAAATGCCTGGGATATGCTCTCCCAATGATATTTTTAAGTATATCTAGCCAGTTCAAATAAAAGCATTTTTTTTTTTAAGTAACATGTTTTAGGTCTCAGTGTGGTTGATGACAATTACAAGTCTCAAGATAGATTCCTTTGTTTAATGGTGTATATTATGTGACACTAGTAATTCTTAGTGATAAAATTAAGTCTGTGCTTAAATCTTAAAGGAGTCAAGCATCTGGCCTTAAAACACTTAGAGGTAGCTGAAGGCTATGTGCAGCCTGTGATGCAAAAATATTGGTAGAAATAGAGAATGCATTTCTACAGGCTAAACAAATAAACAGACCACATGCATCAGACCAGGTTACTTGATCCAAAACGCAACTGTGGGAGGATTTCAGATATCAACAACAGAAGTGTCAAAAGCATATTTCTGTTGGAAATACCACCCATAATTCCCACATAGCCTTTCCCATCAATTAACTTTGAAATGAAATTCAAACATTCTTCGCTACGGGAAATGTTTGAAGTTTTTTTTTTTTTTTCCTTTCAACACATTACCAATTTTGAACTAAAAAAATTTGATGTCAAAAGTTTTTTCTGAATAACCTCACAGTCTAATATCCTCCCAGAATGCCCACTCTATTCCATTTTACAGAATTTTTGTCATTGCACAAAAAATGAGTTTGCTTTGCCATTTTTGTAGTCTAGAAAGGGAGTGCGTGCCTGGATGGGCTTCAGGTTGTCCAGATTCATCTACAATTTACTGTGTATGTGGGGTATCTTCTAGAGAGAGGATCCAGGGCTTTCATAATATTCTCCAAAATTTCTGTGAGCTCCCCTTTGCTCATTTAACAAGCATTTACAGACTCTAGCATAAATGGAGTATGAATACAACATTCATCTGAGATCCCCTTTTCCTCTCTCTGTGATGTATTTCCTTCCAAGGCCAAAAGGTGGCAGCATAAACATCAGCCTGTAGCAGCCCCATTTTCCTGACCATAGAGAACGTTTTTTTTTTCTTTTTGACAGTCTCACTGTCAGCCTGGCTAGAGTGCTGTGGTGTTATAGCTCGCAGCAACCTCAAATTCCTGGACTCCTCTTGCCTCAACCCCCTAAGTAGCTGGGACTGCAGGCGCCCGCCTGGTTATTTTATTTATTTATTTATTTTTAGAGACAGGGTTTCACTCTTGCTCAGGCTGGTTTCAAACTCCTGAGCTCAAGCAATCCACCTGCCTCCACCTCCCAGAGTGCTAGTGTTACAGACATGAGCCATCACGCCTGGCCAGTAGAGAACATTGAAGGGTAAAATTTAATGTGAGATCTCATCAACAACCTTGCTTTGGCTTGGAGATGTTGTGAATATATTGTCCCATCAGACTGCCCTCAAATATTTGTGGAGGAGTAGTGGGAGATTGAATGAGCAGTCCTGGACTTTAAGGCCACAAAAATGGGAAGACAATATTTGATATACTTTTGTTAAGGGGTTGAGCATTATACAGAGAAAAGCACAGAGCTTGATTATTGGCTGAATTAAAGGGACTCACATACTATAAAATCGAATACAATTTCCCACACTATGATCAGTATTTTATTTTAGTACATGGTATCACTGTTTAAATAGTATATAAATTGCCCTAAGAAATTACTTATTCTAAACAAGAAAATAGTTTCTTGGAAACAGTCCAGAGCTCTGTTTGAGTTCTTCCACTCCTTAGGGGATTGAAAATAACTGAAAAAAAGAGGAAGTTGTTTTACATATGTAGATCCTGTGAATTTTTATTTTGATAATTAAGTGTCACTTTCATTTTCTGTGAAAGTATGAGAAGCGAGGATGTAGATGTGTGCTACAAATTCTTAACTAGATGCACAATGCATAATTTTTCCTTCTTTAAACATATCTATGAGGTGGTAGATTGCTTGAGTTCAGGGCTTGGAGACGAGCCTGAGCAAGAGTGAAACCCCGTCTCTAAAAATAAATGAAAAAAATAACTGGGTGTCCTGGTGGGCGCCTGTCGTCCCAGCTGCTCGGGAGGCTGAGACAAGAGAATTGCTTGAGCAGAGGAATTTGAGGTTGCTGTGATCTGTGATGCCAACACACTCTACCCACTCCACCCAGGGCCACAAAGTGAGACTCTGTCTAACAACAACAACCCCCCCCCAAAAAAAAAAAAAAAACCAAAAAACAAAAAACATTTAGCCAATTCAAATACAAGCATTTCAAATAGCAGATTCTGGGTCTTAATATGATGATGAAACATCTCAGGATAGACTTATTTTCATTTTTTTCTTTATTATTATTATTTTTTTCTTAGAGACAGTGCCTTTAGTTTGTCGCCCTCGGTAGAGGGCTATGGCGTCAAGGCTAACAGCAACCTCCAGCTTTTAGGCTCTTCTCTTGCCTCAGCCTCCTGAGTAGCTGGAACTACAGGTGCTAGGCTATTTTTTTGTTGCACTTTGGCCGCGGCCGAGTTTGAACCCGCCACCCTTGGTACATGGGGCCGGTGCCCTACTCACTGAGCCACAGGCGCCACCCTAGATTCATTTATTTAATGGTATATATTATGTGACACTAGTAATTCTTAGTGATAAAATTAAGCTTGTGCTTAAATCTTAAAAGAGCCTAGCTTCAGACCTTAAAAAACAATTACTTGGTGCTTAGGTGAGATATATTTTGCCTAGCATTTCTATTCTTTCCCAAAGTTTCCATTTACTTAATAATTATTAGGCAACAAGAGCAACTATGCACACCTTCACAGTTTCAAGCTGTTCTGTGTAGGAGAAGATGATAGAAAGGGCCTGATGGCATTTGACAAATAGAAGCAATGCAAATTTTGTGGGTGGAATAGAATTTGAGAACCATTTCAACCTGTTTTGGTTCATTTTTCACAGTCCAGTTCACTCTGTGAGGCTCCCTTGAAATGTAAAATAATCTCCTGGGGTTAAAGAGGAACAAAGCGTTTGCATTGTGAGTCTGACTTCTCTCAGGTAATAAGTAACTTTAGAAGGGCCATCAGTTCATCAATTAATTAACCAATCAATTAGTATTTATGGAACATCTATTTTTTGCCTATTCCTCTGCTAAGTGTTCTGAGGAATATGAGATTAATTTAATGCATAATCACTCAGGTGTGCCTGTGTGAGTTTATATACCTTGATGTGTGGGGTAGGGGAAGAAAGTGTGCATAGGAACCCGTGGATAGGCAGGGGTGTCTAAGGGCAATTTTTTAGGTATTTTAATGTAAACATATTTGTCTCACTTTCCAAGGAAACATTCTGATTTACAAAGACTAAATGCAACCCCTTTCCTTTGCCTAGGCCCCTCTTCCTATTAGTCCAGGTGTTTGACACACCTGGAGTTTCTTTTCATAAAATGTTTTCATTAAATAAAAATTAGTCCAGATGGGTCACAGTTTGAACAGTTCTTAGGCTGCTAGCTTTACTGTCTTGTTCTCAGGGGTGATGTTTGCATGTGATTTTTCCCAGTTAGCTCTGCCACAGGGGAAGAAAGTGTACATAAGGCTTATCAGATCTCCTGGCAGCTTGGAGCCTGTTGGACAGTGATGGGGCTCAAGTGGTGGAATAGTCTAGTTGACTGAGTGGTCTTTTCTCCTGAGCACTGAATTCATTTCCAAGAACACTGTAGGAGTCTATAATCTTAGGGGACTTTATTTTTAAACAGTCCAGGTGTATGGGGGCTAATGGAGAGGATGACTTACTAAAACTGGAATGTACCATACCTTGGATAATATTTTCCAAAAAGGAAAAAAAAGAATATTTCTGGAATGTTCTTATTCAATATAGTTCCAGGCTTCTGACACAGGGTCTCCTCATCTAGTTATTTGTAACTTTTTTTCCCCTGAGAGATAGGGTCTCATGCTGTCATCCAAGCAAGAGTGCCATGGTTAGATCATAGAGTGCAACCTCTAACTCCTGGGCTCAAGAGATCCTCTCACCTCAGCCTCCTGAGTAGCTAGGAGTACAGCTGTGCACCACCATGTCTAGCTAATTTTTTCTATTTTTTGTAGAGGTAGGGTCTTGCTATGTTGTTGCCCAGGCTGGTCTCTAACTCCTATCCTTACATGATTCTCCTATCTCTGCCTCCCAAAGTGTTTGGGATTACAGGTATGAGCCACTGCCATTGCCCAGCCTAAGGCATCTTTTCTTTTCGTTTCTTAAAAAAAAAACACAGTGGAAGCCAGGTATGGTGGTTCATACCTGTAATCCTAGCAATCTGGGATGCTGAAGTGGATGGATTGCTTAAGCTCACAGGTTCATGACCAGCCTGAGCCAGAGCAAGACCCCATCTCTAAAAATAGCTGGGCATTGTGGGAAGGGGGGGGGCTGTAGTCCCAGCTACTTGGGGAGGCTGAGGCAAGAGAATTGCTTGAGCCCAAGAGTTGGAGGTTGCTATGAGTTATGACACAATGGCACTCTAGGGAGGGTGATTTCATGAAACTCTGTCTCAAAACAATGACAACAACAAAAGAACACAATGGATTTATGAGATTCACAAATAGCTGAGGCAAGAGAATGGCCTAAGCCCAGGAGTTGAAGGTGCTGTGAGCTGTGATACTACAGCACTCTACTGAGGGTGACAAAATGAGACTCTGATCCTAAAAAAAAAAATAAATTCTGGTGCTGCATCTTGACATCTCATTTTTATTTGACCTGAAATCATTCCATATATTAAATGATTTAAATCATTGATTTCCAAAGTATAAGCCTAGAAATACAAATTTCACAGTCTATTAATAAGTCTTGCTTAGAAAAGGGGTTCCTCATAAATTTTGGAAATGCTGGGCTAAGCCAAGTTCAGCACGTTTCTTGACTGGAAGCATTTAATGTGAACTGTAACCCTCAGGAAGAGAGAATGTGCAGGGTTTCCCAAAAAGCACTGCCCAACTTCTTTTCCAGGGAGGATCTTGCAGGACTGGTGTTCTAAGGACCACCCTTTTAGACACACTTGTTTATAGATTTATTTATGTTTGGAAAGATTTGATTACAGAAGAAAAATGGAAATAGGGAAGACAAAAAAATCCTGTTAAAGGGTTTATTTTGAAGGGTGAATGGTGAATGAAAGGCATAAAATGGTGTATCATTTTTGAAAACCTTTTTAAATTACACATTACATTATTTGGCAAAAAAAAATTTACCTAAGACCAAAGAGGCAACAGACAGGTCTTAGGTGGTAGAGAATGAGCACATTACATACAATAAAATGCATTTCACAGCATTTTTACGAAAGTGCATTTAGGACAGTGAATTGCTGAAAATACAAAGATGCATACAAATAATGCATATTCTGAGGCACAATTTAAAATAAGAATCTTATTAAGATTCATGTTCTGAAAACTTTCTCTTTTCTAAAATAGGCTTTTTATAGCTTGGGCCTTTTATGTATAATTTAACAACAGAAACCGTAACAACAATAATATATGGATAGCAGAATTTATCCTTTTGAATGAACAAATTAGGTCATCATCAAGCGGTTTTATTTCATTGGAATCCTCTGAGGAACTCACATCTGAGTGATAGCTCATCACCCGTTAGGAAAGAATGCTGAAAGAAACATTCCCTTCCATTTCACACAGGGATGGAACGGTGCCTTGACAGTTGGAAGCGCGGTCAATTCCGGGTAGGTGCTGGTGGCATCTCCAATCCAGTAGTCAGCGCTGTTCCTAGCAAGGCCGAGACGACAGCCACTCCCTTCTGCAGCGTGTGCTAGGTCCGAGTGTCTGCAGAAGGCAATTTCTCACTTGCTCCTGGCTCGGAGCTGGATAAGACTGGGAGATTTCAGTAGGTCTCTAATGTGGGGATTATTATCAGGCTTCCGTAATAAGATCATTGATAAAAAAAGAATACCACAGTGTAAGAATGAGCCATGAGGGCAATAGCGCAAAGGATCCTGGGCGCTCATTTTCCCTCCCTAAAGGCAGAGGGTCTCTAACCTTAAAAAATCTGCCTGGAGCAGAAGGCTAGACTCCGGTGCTGGGAACGACCTTGGAGTCTCACCTCCAACGCCCTTGTCAGCAAGACTGGATCTGAAACTGCGAGGGGAGGATTTGCTGCTGGTGGTTTCTGGAACACCGCAGGAGGGAAATGTTGACTTGATCTTCCTCTGGAGAGCGTGGAACCCTTTCTAACAATTCCCACAGTCGCGGTAGCCATTCTTTGAATGTGTAAATAAAATCCACACTAAAAATGGCGATGCTGACTAGACTGTGTACCTAATGGATTTTTTCAGCACAGACCAGATTGTTTTAGGCAGAGTGTCAGATACATTTTCTTTCGTTTCCTTTTGCTAGAGCGCGCCCCTCCGGGGGAGCTAACCCGCTGGGCTGGAGGTGCCCCCAAGGGACTGCCGCAGCCGGGCGGGGGCGCTCGGAGCTGCGCGGGCGCATAGCCACGGCGCAATGGGGTTTCATCTAATATTAATTGTTTTAACCTCTGGTGGTTTCAGCGGTTTTATTGGCAGGAAGATGCAGGCAGTAGCGCGTTATGGACTGAGGCTTCAGATCGTGCTCACAGGGGAAACAATGGGCTGGATTTTGAGAAAACAAACCCAACATGTTAATTAGCCGCCGAGGCACAGAGGGCAACTTGCAATGTTAACATAGCCCAGTTGTAAACTCCCGGGGGTGGGGGTGGGGCGGCAGGGACTTCGTTATGTGTTGGGTACACTTTTTATTTATAACACATTGAGGTGTCATTTTGAGTATTAAACAATGCCTTGAGAAAGTGTTTGGGGGAAAGAGTGATCAACAGAGAAAAAGGAAATACCCTCCCATCTCACTTTTTTTTCCTGCAGATTTACACGTATCTTAGAGAGTGATCGCCCTAAGGGAGAAAAAAATGGTACTGGGCCTCTAAAAATAGCTACCATTGAGAGTTTATTCTGTGTCAGGCACTGTGCACTGTTTTTAAAATTTAACTCAATTTCATTCTTTCCACTACCGGGTGAGATAGGTGGTGTTAATCCTGTGCTGTAGGCGAGGAAATGTTTTCTTCTCTACTGGCTGGTGGCAGAGGGGTGTTCGGACTCCCAGACCCACATTGCCTGGGTGGAGTCTTCTGGTCATCAGTGCCCAGAAACCTGGACTCCTACCCTCAGTAGGCAGCCTTTCACACCAGCCCTTTCCCGTGACTTTGACCAAGCTATTTAACCTGTCTCAGTTTCGGTTTATACATAGCTTCTGGGTTTGCCATGAGATTTAAGTCACACAGAACCAGGAAATAGTGGGGGGTCGGTCTTAGAAATGCATTTGGTAGAGGGCTGTGGCGTCATAGCCCACAGCAACCTCAAATTCTTGAGCTCAAGCGATTCTCTTGCCTCAACCTCTCGAGTAGCTGGGACTACAGGCGCCCACCACAAGGCCTGGCTATTTTTAGAGACGAGGTCTCACTCTGGCTCAGGCTGGTCTGGAACCTGAGTGATACACGACAGGTGGCGCCCCACCTGGAGGACCTGCCGCCTCAGCTTTGGCGGTGTTGGTGTGGTGGCGGCTGGCGGTGAAACCAGCGGGCTGGAGGGTCGGCTGGAGGGCCCGTAGGAGGCTCCACTGGCCGGAGGGGCCAGATAACTGCTGGGGAGACACCAGCACCTTAGGTCTCCCTTAGATTCAGCATTTGGGGCTGAACTGGGAACCTCCCATTTTCTAGGCCTAGTGCATTTCACATACATTTCCTAGGCCTGGTCAATTTCATGTAAGTTTCCTAGGCCTGGGAATGAAAGGGATTGTAGCCATTCATTTGCTATGAGCTCTGGTTAAATGTAACTAAAGAGGACCCCATGCGACTATATATACCCCTGGACAAAGGGGTGAGGGGAGAGACAGAGAGAGAGCAAGAGCGCTTGTTCCCCAACCTGGGTTCTCTCTGTCAGGAGCTTTGGTGTTTTTGTATTCTTTTCTTTTCTGTAAATAAATCCTGTCTTACCACTGATCTGTGGTCCGTGAATTCATCCTTCAAATCACTAAGACTAAGAACCACTGAAGATGAAATTCCGATATCATGAGCTCAGGCAGTCCACCTGCCTTGGCCTCCCAACTGCTGGGATTATAGGCTTGAGCCACCACACTGGGTTTGTGTTTTTTTTTTTTTCTCCAGATAAGGTCTTGCTCTGTCAGGTGAACTAGAGTGTAGTGGTGTCATCATAGCTCACTGTAACCTCACACTCCTGATCTCAAGCGATCCTCCCAGAGTGTTAGGATGACAGGCGTGAGCCACCTTTCCTGGCCAGCATTACCTCTTTATTTCTCAGTAGCTGGTGACCTATGCCCCACAACCTACAGATAGGTTGTAAAAACAACACAGTAAAGAGGCAATGGAATTTAGTAGCTGAATTTGAATCTGAAAATGGTGCTACTGATGTGGAAATCCTAGCTCTGCCCTGCTGGTTTCATGACTCTGGGCAAGGTAATTAACTGCTCTGTGCCTCAGTTTTCTCATATGTAAAATAAAGATAACACTGAGAATAGAAGGAGCTAATGCTTAGCAAGTACTTTACATGGGGCATAGTACCTGTTAGCACAAAATAATTGCTGTCTGTGATTATTTCCTGCATATGTTGAAATGGATGATTTAAATGCTAATGATTTTAGAAAAGAACTATTGTATTTTGTTTTTCTTTCTTTTTTTTGGAGACAGGGTCTCATTCTGTTGCCAGGTTAGAGTGCCCTGGCCTTGGCCTAGCTCACAGAAACCTCAAATTCTGAATTGAAGGGATCCTCCTGCCTCAACCTCCTGAAGAGCTGGGAGTTCTGGAGCCTGGCTAAGTTTTCTATTTTCAGTAGAAATGGGGGTCTCACTCTTGCTCAGTCTGGTCTCAAACTCCTGAGCTTGAGCAATCCTCCCATCTTGGCCTCCCAGAGTGTTGGGATTACAGGTGTGAGCCACTGCACTTGGCCAGACTGTTATATTTCTGTCTTAATATTCTCTTGTTTAAACTTTGATTTATTTTCCCATAGCATTTTGCTCTAACTTCAGTATTGGCATATTTCACCTTTTTTTCTTAATGGGCCACAGATATTATCCTATTATGCCCTTCTGCCTCCTTTTTGACTCGGGGAGACACAGGACCACTGATTCCTGTTCAGTCACCATTTAGTGTCTGCTTTGAGCCGCCGGTGCTGTGTGGTGCATCCATGCATGTGTGTGTGCATTTGTGTGTGGGCAGTGGGGGTGGGACAGAGGTCCAGATAGCATAAGAAGCTGTGCCTTCCCTTACAGAACTCCAGAAGGAAAGAAAGCAAGACAGAAAATAAGTTTTAGCAATTCAAGGCAGAGCAAGGGGAGAGCAATAAAGAGCCAGCCAGGCAGGCTTCCTAGGAGATGTCCGAGTGTGGTGGAATCTGGGGTGGACTTTAGGGCAGTAGACTCCCCCAAAGTATAGATTGGAGGGGGTTTGGGAGAGAGAATGAGTACCTGAGCAAAACTGTGCAGATGAACAGCAGAAGAAGGGCTTGGGAACATCTTCCTTTTGGAAATGGTGGCAGAGGTGTCCAACCTGCGGCCTGGGCCACATGCTGATTTTGTGAGCACTTTTTTTGTTTTTCCATAGTGTTGGATATCACAAAAAGTATGCACAGACTTTTTTTTTTTTTTTTTTTAACTAACCAGCTTTCATTAGTGTTTGTGTATTTACTGTGTGGCTCAAGAGAACCTTCTTCTTCCAACGTGCAGCAGAGAAATAAAAAAGGTTGGATACCCCTAGAAACCTAAGGAAGGGGGGTAAGATGGGGCTAAGAAGAGGCTGAAGGAACGATAAGCGAAGGCCAGAGGGGGCCAGAGGACAGGAGGCCGCAGAGGGGGGCTGCTCTCCTAGGGTCTCAGGAGGGTGAGGAGCAGTCTCATCAGTGTTTTTGGTGAAGTTCAAGAGGTGAAAAATATGGAGATTGTGGTCACCTGGGCTTGAGGGACACGGAGCACAGTTCCAAGTGACACTGAGAGGCATGGTGGGACATGGAATGAAAGGCCTGGGCTTCCTTTCAGTGCTGGAGCAGGACAGGCGGAGGATGGGGGGGACAGCAAATAAATAGAGACTTAGATTTTCATTGCTTTGGGGCTTCCTGCACCCTCAAACTGATTTTCTTATAGAAACCATTTTAGAAAATGTCCCTGGCTTCTAAAGTGAATTCATAAAGCCTACTTAATCCACAATGTTTCACATCACACAAAGCCAATTAATTCACAGGACAATTGGTATAAACTAATAAGACCATGTCTTAGGATGGTCTGTGGGAAAATTCACAGCAAATTCCAAATATATAATCAGCCAGGAACACAATGGTCAGCTGGGAACTCTCCGATGTGAAATGGTTCCTCTGTGTGCCCTGGGAATGTTTACCTGCACAGCACCTGGTCTATTACAAATGGCCAGATAAAATTTGACTTGACAAATGAGAAAAGTAGTTTCTCTGCTGTAGGTTATATTTTATGTTTCATTTATGGTTTAGAATAGAGCTTAAAAGACACATCAAATATGGTTCTTCTATTGCAGTTAGAGATAATACATTTTTTATCTTATACTTGAGGAGAACACATGCTTAGTTGACAGCATTTGTTGTCAATGTCAATTATTAATCATCAGCCTTTTAAAGTGATTATAGAAGGGTTTTCCTGTCCTGAGGTTTTGGAATTCTTATGGTTGGTAATCATTATGAAAGATCACCCAGACACTTGTGTGAATACAAACTGTCTAGAGCTCTATCACAGAGTATATTTAAAAGTTAATCCTGTTAAAGAAAAAATGATTCTGACACTTACTGAAACAGTAAGGAAGACTTTATCAGGGCTGTTATTGTAAGCGCCAAGACTTATCACAAAAGAGAAGTCACGCTTAACTCAGATTACAGGAAAGATAGCTGGAGGTATTGGCCAGGGAGCAGGTCCCGGAGGTCAGTGGATGGAAAATTACCAAGAGGAGATATCAAGGGCAGTGGGGAACATGTGCTAAACTGAAGGCAGCCCGGGGTGATCAGATATCAAGGGTGGGAGCATTCTTACCAAACTGATTTAGCAGGATTCTTGCTTATACTCACTAGGCAGGTGGAAGAGAGATCCGAAAGATGAGGCCTAGTAGAAAAGAGAACTCAGAGGAGGCGCTCTAAAGTTCCACTACAGTGTCTTTGCTAATTCTCTTAAATAGATACGATGTCTTATTTCTACCATTATTGTTGCTTTGTTGCCATCATAATCATTAGTGGCATAACACCTGACATTTATTTATTTATTTTTTTGAGACAGAGTCTCATTTTGTTGCTCCTGGTAGAGTCCTGTCATAGCTTAGAGCAACCTCATTCTCCGGGACTCAGGCAAATCTCTTGCCTCAGCCTCCCGAGTAGCTAGTACTACAGGCGCCTGCCACAACGCCCCGATAATTTTAGAGATGGGGTCTTGCTGCAGCTCAGGCTGGTCTTGAACTCGTGAGCTGCCTCAGCCTCCCAGAATGCTGGGATTACAGGCGTGAACTACCGAGCCTGGCCCAACACCTGACATTTATGAAATGTTGACTGTGTGCCCAGCACCATGCTCTTGCTTATTTAATCTATACCTCACCCCTCTGAGGGACCGACACTTGACAGACTCAAAATAGTTAAGTAACTTCCTCAGTTATATTGTTAGCAAGTTTATATATTTGCAAAGTATCTATTTACCTATCCTTCCTTTTAAAATAATTTATTTCATTTTTTGAGTAAGTTATAAATTCATGAGATTCAAAACCAAAATTTAAAAAAATCAGTTTAATTAAAGTGAAAAATTCTCTCTCCAACCTTGGCAGCTATTCATGTACTTGTGAAACATATACTGTAACCATCATTGCTATTTTCAGATTTTCTTTGTACATGTTACAAAATTAGACAAACATACATTCTTATTTTCTCTCTTTGACAAACATGTCAAAAAAATCATAGTTATTATTCAATACACTGTTTTATTTTTTCACTTGTCATTGTAATTGAGGCTCTTTCTTCGTGGTGTGTGGAACTAGAGCTGGTATCTAAATCTAGGTACTCTGCCTCTGAATCTGAATCTGCATTCTTTTTCTTTTATTTCTTTGAGACAGAGTCTCACGCTGTCTCCCCTGGTAGAGTGCCTTTGCATCATAGCGTGCAGCAACCTCAGACTCTCGGGCTTCAGGGATTCTCTTGCTTCAGCCTCCCAGGTAGCTGGGACTAGAGGCCCCCCTGCCACAACTGTTTGTCTTTTTGTTTTTTTTTAGGGTCAGGGTCTTGCACTTCCTTGGGCTGGTCTGGAACCTATGAGCTCAAGCAATCCACCTACCTCAGCTTCCCAGAGTGCTAGGATTACAGGAGTGGGTCCCCGCGCTAGGCCTTGTGCCTGCATTCTTGGTCACTCAGTTCTTTTGATCCTTATGTGGAAATTAAGGACATCTTTCATTTTTAGTGAAGGTCTTAGATTAGTGCTTCAAAATGTGTAAAAATCTGTATGAAGTTTTGCCTGTGCATAATCTGTGATCTAAGACACCAATGGTGATATAGAGCAGTATTGAATAGTTACTTGGCACACCAGTTATGTTAAAGAGATTGCCACACCCAATTATGTATCATATAGATAGTGGTGTCTCTGGTAAACTGAGGACTTCTTTTCTTTCCTTTTCTTTCTTTCTTTTCTTTCCTTCCTTCTTTCCTCCTTCCCTCCCTCCCTTCCTTCCTTCCTTCCTTCTCTCTCTCTCTCTTTCTTTATCCTTTCCCTTCTTTTCCCACCCCTTCCCTTCCTTCCTGTCTCTTCCCTTCCCCTCCTTCCTTTCTTTCCTTTCTTCCCTTTCTTTCAGGGTCTGGCTCTGTCACCCAGTCTAGAGTGCAGTGGTGTCATCATAGCTCACTGCAACTTCAAATTACTAGATTCACACCATCCTCTGGCCTCAGCCTCCTGCATAGCTGGGACTACAGGCTCACACTATTGGGCCCAGCCAATTTTTTTCCCCTATTTTTGGTAGAGACAGGGTGTTACTCTTGCTCAGGCTGGTCCTAGCCTCAAGCGATCCTCGTACCTTGGCCTCTCAAAGTGCTAGGATTATAGGCATGAGCTGTTGAGCCTAGCCTAAAGTTTATTTTCTACATTAGTGAGAAAATAATATGTTTATTTAATAATTTAATATGTTTAATAGAAAATAATATGTTTATTTATCTTTTGATTTTCCTGGTCAACAGTTTTGTGCTTCTGTCTTGGGAACTACAACTCTCTCATTCTTTTTTTAGAGATAGGATCTTGTTCTATTGCCCAGGCTGGAGTGCAGTGACATGATCATTGTTAACTGTAGCCTCAAACTCTCGGACTCAAGGGATTCTCCCTCCTCAGCCTCTCAACTAGCTAGGACTACATGTGCACCACCACCTCTGGCTACTTTTAAAAATTATTATTTGGCTCAGTGCCTATAGCTCAGTGGCTAGGGTGCTGGGCATGTGCACTGGAGCTGGCGGGTTCAAATGCAGCCTGGGCCTGCCAAACAACAATGACAACTACAACCAAAAAATAGCCAGGCATTGTGGTGGGCTCCTGTAGTCCCAGCTACTTGGGAAGCTGAGGCAAGAGAATCTCTTAAGCCCAAGAGTTTGAAGTTGCTGTGAGCTGTGACACCACAGCACTCTACCGAGGGTGACATAGTGAAACTCTGTCTCAAAAAAAAAATTATTATTATTTGTAGAGATGAGGGGTCTTGCTATGTTGCCCTGGTTGATCTCAAACTCCTGGCCTCAAGTGATTCTCTCACCTCATCCTCTCAAAGTGCTGGTATTGCAGGTATTACAGGTATGAGCTACCATGCCAGCCTCCTCCCATTCTTAACTCAGGTGATTCAGATGAATCAGATGCCAATCTCCAAGGCTGGAGTAGAGGATTTAGGTCCAAGTCAATCAACACATTATATTCCTAGGACTACATTTTGAGAGCTGCTTGCTTTAGAATATCTACTATTTTGTAGCAAAACCCAGTTTCTGTCAAACAATGGTGAATTATATTAGTTATCACTCAAGATATTTTTTTCCAGTTAATAAATATTACAGTGTACCTTATACGCACATGTACCAAATATCATGCTAGACACTGGACAGTCAGTTCTTTTTTTTTTTCTTTGAGACAGAGTCTCACTTTGTTGCCCTCGATGGAGTGCTGTGCCCGTCATAGCTCACAGCAACCTCAAAGTCTTGGACTCAAGTGATCCTCTTGCCTCAGCTTCTCAAGTAGCTGGGACTACAAGCGCTCACCACAACTCCTGGCTATTTTTAGAGACAGGTCTCACTCCCGCTTAGGCTGATCTTGGACTCCTGAGCTCAGGTGATTCACCTGCCTCGGCCTCCCAGAGTGCTAGGAGTATAGGTGTGAGCCACTGCGCCCTGCCTGGGGAATCCGTTCTGATGAACATTAGTCCATATCATCATAGAACTTCAAGTTGAAAAGGCACATAATTAAGCAAGTCATCTCGGATGTGTGAAGTGCTGTGCATGTCAAGTGAGAATGCTGTGGGGGCTAATAGTAGGAAACACACTTGTTCTCAGGGGCCAGTGGCCATCAAGAGTGATTGGGAACCACTGAAGACTTAGAAGCCAAGAATGATCAGATTTGTGTTGTATGATCAGATTTGTGTTGTAAAAATTGTCACTTTGGCAGTGGAGGAGAGAATGGGACCAGAGGGGTCAAGAGCAGAGAAGACTGGTTAGACGGAGATTGCTGAGGTCCAGGTGATTGCTGGGGTAGGTTGGTGACATTCAGATTCAAGATATACTGCATTATTAGATATCAATTCTGAAATACAGATATGTTTGATATTTTCTATTCCTGTGTTTTTTAGAGACAGAGTCTCACTTTGTTGCCCTTGGTAAAGTGCTGTGGCATCACAGCTCACAGCAACCTTCAGCTCTTGGGCTTAAGTGATTCTCTTGCCTCAGCCTCCCGAGTAGCTGGGATTATAGGTGCCCACCACAAGGCCTGGCAATTTTTTTTTTTTTTTTTTTTCCTCAGTTTTGGCCCGGGCTGGGTTTGAACCTGTCATCCTCGGTATATGGGGCTGGGGCCCTACTCACTGAGCCACAGGTGCCCCCCATTTTTGATATTTTCATCTCTGGAATTGGGATGAGGCTTAGATTCAGCAGTATTGTTTCTTTCTTAGAGGTACATAAGGCCATGATGCATCCAATAATCAATGGTCTCTGATGTTGGATGAAATTTGGTATTTGGAAGATAAACACCGCAGGACTTGTTGTGTTTTGGAGCTCAAAGGGCTGGGGGTTTGAGCAGTGGTTGAATGGTGGGATTACAGGTTCCGAGCAAGAAAAGGTTTTACGGAAACAGTTTTAGCCTTTAGCCTTGGAAAAAAAAAAAAGTGGCAAAGTTCAAATCAGAAAAGTTACTAGTTAATATGTACCAGAAGTTGAGTTGCCAATTTTAAAGACTGGGAAGTAGCATACCTGGTTTCAATGGCTGATATTAAACGTTGATATTAAACTGGCTTTATGTAGAGATGAAGCATTTCCCAGCTTGATCTTGGGGATTGCACAGCTCTTCCTTTTAAGGAAGTATATTTCCATTCCCTGCCACCTTTTTTCATTCCCTTCTATCAGTTTTACTGTCTCCTGAGGACACACTAGCTTTACTTTGTACACAACTGACCACATGATGATACCAAGTATTTGTTGTCTTGGCATCTTCATGGCTCGAATGTTCTGGAATGTCCTATTTTTTACCGTCTCTTGGCAAAGCACCCAAATTCAACATAGTAGGAGTAAGGAAAAAGTAGCCATTGTAGGTAAATATTTGGTTATCTTCCAGTTATGCAGTGTATTTTTAGCTCAAGAATAACAGCTCTACAGAGCATAGTTGTTAGTAACCCGAGCAGGGGGAGCAATTCCAAAGGTCCTGTCCTGGACTTGACGATAGCAAAAGTTAAAGCCCTGCCACCTGCTGTGTACTGAAGATTTGTGTCCTTCCAAAATTCATACATAGAAGGCCTGTTCCCAATGTGATACACGTAGTATGTGAGGTAGGCCCTTTGGAAGATCATTATGTCATGAGGGTGGAGTCATCATGAATGAGATGAGTGTTCTTAAAAGAAGAGATTAAGAGGGATGATCTCTCTCCCATGTGCGGATACAGAAAGAAGACAGCTGTCTGTACACGGGGAAGGGGGTCTGCTCACCAAGAACTGGCATTCTGATCCCAGACACCCAGCCTCCAGAGCTGGGGGAAATACATTTTTGTTTACACCACTCAGTCTGTGGTATCTGTCACATCAGCCTAAGCTAAGACCCCATCTGATGTATTCTCTTTTCCATCCTGCAAATATGTCAGACAATATCTTGGATGCATTACACTGTACCTTTGACCAAATAATTTTAATTTAGTAGGTCAAATGTTGCATTTATAATATCACTATTCTGGAGATGATAATATTTACTTTTAAACCACATGAAGTATTTTTAACAATTTTTAAGTATTTTCCTTTGCTACGGAATTGGTCTTACCAAAGGGATGGAAGGTAAATTGGTAATGATTTACTTATGATTTGTGACTTTTGTTGGGGGGGATCATTAGAGGATTCCTTTACATTGTCACTTACTTTTGGGAATTCAAACCGCTAACAGAATTTGGAACTGCGGCTGCCTATTTCCTGGTCTTGTGCTGCTCAGGAGGTGAAACAGCCCATGAACTGGATAGAGCAAAGGGAACTAAACTTGGAGGAAATGATCCAGCAGAATGAACAGGGTTTGTTTGTCTCACTTGGCTGGAAATACAGTGAGTGGTACCTGACTTAACTAATTGAGGTCTATTGTTGCAGTTCTCTGGCAACTGGAGTTACAGAAGCCAGAAATATTGGAAGGTAAAGCATTGTGAGCCTCTGAAAGTGGCAAAAACTTGGGATATGCCTCTTTCTGATATTGCTCTTTTGCCCAGAGCTATCAATAAGAATTTAGCAAATCCTGTCTGTCTGTCTTTATACCCACACCAGTACATGTGATTGAGGGGAACAATCTAGATTAATTTATTTACAATTTTATTAATTTATTTAGTCATTTTATAAGTCAGATAGGAATGTTGATCTAACTAAACAAAATGAAGGCTGGTCAGTCCCTAAGATGCACTGGCGAGGATTCTAATACCGCATTGTATATCATCTTTTAATCTATAGCTTTAAAACAGAATATTATGGCACCAGCCATTACCCTATGCTGAGATACACAGAATGCCTAGGGACAATCCCTCTTGTCATTTCTGCCCTGCCACCTGCTTTTAGGATCTACAAGAAAGAGCTATTGGCCTATTATCAAGCGTTCTGATTGTGAACATTAATAATAATAAACATCTTACATTTTTATTGGTTAATTAAACATGTATAAGTATTTGAATACTGAGCCTTTATCTTGCTTGCTTCTTGAGAATACTTATCTCATTGTTGGTGATTCATGTTTATTATTAATTAAGTAATAAAAAAATTAAAAGCATTTTATAATAATGAATAAATTACTTTAAATGAATATTTAAAAGGTGTTGATGTTTTCATTATGCAAAGAATTATGGATTACTGTGGTGTACTGGTAGGGAAAAAAATGGTCCCAGGACAAATGACCCTTGGCCGCCAGGAAATCCATTTTATTTCTGTTGAAGGTTTCTTGGTACCTGGCATCAAAATGATCCTCTCATTAGCACTGGTCTAGCCTCTGGTTCCATCAGTCAAAAAACTGTAGTTGAGCGCCGTCAATGGATAGATGAAGCCTTTGCTAGTGCAGGGAGGTGTACATAAGAAACTTCACTCAGATGGGACTTAGGATCCCTGTTTAAAACCCTGGAAAGGGCCAGGGTGATCCCAGCATTTGGGAGACCACGGTGGAAGGCTCCCTGGAGACCAGGAATTTGAGATGAGCCTGGGCAACACCCTGGGAAACATAGCGAGCCCTCATCTCTACAAAATATAAAAAAATGAGCTGGATGCCGTGGTGCATTTCTGTAGTCCCAGCTACTCAGAAGGCTAAGGTGGGAGAATTGATTGAGTCCAGGAGTCGGAAGCTGCAGTGAACTGTGGTTGTTCCATAGAACTCTAGCAATAGAAAGAGTCTCTAAAGTACGTATATATATTGTGCTAACCATTTTCATATGCTGAGATATGCAGAATGCCTAGGGAACAATCACTCTTGTGATTTCTGCTTTATACACACACACACACACACACACACACACACACACACACACACACATATGTATAAGATCTGGATGGGGCAAGCAGGGCCTCTGCTACAAAAGTGGTGCCTTTGAATGATGCAGAAAACATCCCTGCCTCGTCAGGGTGCACATAGTCCCTTAGGCCCAGGTTTGGCCGATAGGCTTGGGCCTTGTGCTAACCAAGAACATGAGCCCATTGAACTGACGCAGCTCATGGCAGGTCATACAACAGATTGCCCAGGATGTATGTTGCATTTCAGCCCCTACTTTCCTCTGGCCCAGTCGTACTCTGTAGTTTTACACACAGATAGTTTCAAGCTGATGAACCTTTTCTCAATTAATTCAGTGAGGTAGGCAGGGAATGTAGACTAGTGTGCAAGCTTATCGTTTTTCCTGGTAAACACATGAAGAATATACAAGGGCTGCAACAGTGGAAGTTAAGACATGAAAAAGCCTAGAACAATTGACATGCTTTTCTAAGCAATCCAGTGGTGACCCAGGATTAAGCTTTCTAAATACCTGCTCATTGCTTACAATCACATTCTTGACATTAGTGGTGCATAAAGCTGTTTAAAGCAAACATCGAGCAAGGTGCTTTCTCATTGGGATTAAACCAAAATTTCTTTTTTTTAAATTAAAAAAAATTTTTTTTTATTAAGTCTTTTGTACATAGATCATAAATACATTTGTGCCCATTTCAGTGTGTTCATTATTTGTACAGATTGGCATGCTTACATCATACTAATCAGCATAGCTTTCATCTCATTTACCCAATTATAGCATTAGGACATTTGTGTTCTACACGTGATAGATCCAACTTCTACTTGCAATGTGCTCCATAGTTGTGGTCCCCCTACTATCCCCTACTACCCCTCCCACACCCTCTCCATCTGTCACCCTCCCCTTCCCTCCTTCATCATAGCCTAAATTTCTTGGCATTCAGGTCCCTTTATACTTTGGTCTCAATTTGCATTCCTAACCTTTCCCTCTGATACTCCTTCCAAGGGTGCATGCCATAATCTCAGCAAAATGTGCATGTTGAGGTTCTCACCCATGTGCTTTATGTAAAGTACTCCTTACAAAGTCTCCAGTGCCTTCCACCCACTGGGATTTCTCTCCTCCAAATCCCATGTTTTGTTTTAATTATTATGGTGTGTGTACTATACTGCCTCGTAATTTCTTATATTTCTTTTTTAAATGATCATTAAGGATAATGATGATTTCTTACTTGTCTTTCTATCTACTATGGTGCTGATGTTGTTTTAATTAGGGGAGGGAAGCAATGCATGCTGTCTGAAGGAATGAATTCATTGGATTTTTTCATTTAGGAATGAAAATTGAAAACGTATCTAGTTTCTTTCTCTCTTAATAAAATGGCATGTTTCTAGTGTCCTTAAGCATATCAAAAGTATAACTATTTAGATTTACTTTATGTTTATATGTATCTATATTTATATTTTAAAATATGTATGATATGAACACAAATAATAATATTATGATAGGCTCTGCGCCTGTGGCTCAAACGGCTAAGGCGCCAGCAACATACATCTAAGCTGGCAGGGTCGAATCCAGCCAGGGCCCGCCAAACAACGACGGCTGCAACCAAAAAATAGCCGGGTGTTGTGGCGGGTGCCTGTAGCACCAGCTACTTGGCAGGCAGAGGCAGGAGAATCGTTTGAGCCCAAGAGTTGGAGGTTGCTGTGAGCTGTGATGCCACAGCACTCTACCCAGGGTGATAGCTTGAGGCTCTGTCTCAAAAAAAAAAAAAAAAATTACTGTGGTAATTGATCTGATAACCGAGATGGCTACTAAGAGACTAATGGGCAAGTAGTGTAGGTAGTGTGGATACACTGAACAGAGGGACCATTCACATCCTGGTTAGGACAGAATGGCATGAGATTTCATTCCACAAATAAGGCGATGAAATTTAACACTTGCGCACCCGCCCGGCCAGGTAGCTCAGGCCCCTAATCCTAGCAATTTGGGAGCCCAAGGCTGGTGGAACTTGAGCTCAGGAGTTCCAGACCAGCCTGAGCAACAGTGAGGCCCTGACTCTATTAAAAATAGAAAAACTAAGGCTGGGCAAGGTGGCTCACACCTGTAATCCCAGCAACCTGGGAGGCAGAGGCGGGTGGATTCCTTGAGCTCAGGAGTTCAAGACTAGCCTGAGCAAGAGCGAGACCTTGTCTCTAAAAATGGCCGGGCATTGTGGCGGGCGCCTGTAGTCCCAGCTACTTGGGAGGCTGAGGCAAGAGGATCCCTTGAGCCCAGGAGTTTGAGGTTGCTGTGAGCTGTGATGATGCCACTGTACTCCAGTCTGGCTGAGAGGTCAAGACCCTATCTCTAAAAAAAAAAAAGGAAAAAGAAAAATCAGAAGTAGCCAAGAATTTGCATCTGTCACCTTAGGCTGTGACCTACATATCTCAGATCTGAAAGGAAGAGGAAGGAAGCCAAGAGGCACTGAGCAGCCGGGTATTAATCCTTGGGTTGAGGGCTTTTGGCTTCCCGTTGTCATTTGCAGCTCTTGGGCTTCAAATGAAACTTTTATGCCATTACCTTTCTCTTGTTTCAGAAAAATGTAAAACTTCTGCATAATCCACAAGCCATCTCAATTCTTCCCCCTAACAGCAGATAGGGAAACTATTTACTCTTTATCTCTATAAATAATTTTTGATGGGTCTAAATCTAAACCAGTAAAAAACAATTTAGGAATGTATTCTGGTGGTAAAAGTTCCAACTCTAAGAGAAAATGTCAAAGTAATGCTCTGGGTTCTGGACAACAAGACTCAAACCAGGAGCTATAGGAACAGGATAAAATTCCTAGAGTCGGGAATGAATCTTTAAAATAATTGTATTTTGTTGTGTTTTTCCCTGCTGTATTTGAATGCTATGTGTACATTGTAGGAATCATGGAAAAGGAATATAAAGGGGTACTTGTTTAAGGTCATTGCCCCTACATGTTATATATATATAGATAGATTTTTTTAGATAAAAATCCAAAGATTTTACAAGAAAATCTAAAGAAGAAAAACCATAATATCACCTCTCAGAAATTATTATTTTGGGTTTTTTTAAATTTTGACACATTTTGATATGTATGCATGACTATTCAGTAAAATCGTGTAAGGTGATTGTTGATTGGCTTTTGTTCTGAAACCAGGACAAACTAGAAGTTATCATCTTGACTTCGCTATATGCCTTTGGAGCTGTTCTGTACAGACCCTGCTCATTTATTTGTTTGGCATCTCTTTTCTCTGTTCTTCTGTCTACCCTTCCCACTCTGGGGATTCTGGTATAGTTAAGGTACATAGTTCAGATTTCATATCACCCAGCTCACTATGCAGAGTAACCTCTTTCTCCTGTTCACAGAAGGTGATGGCTAGGGTTGGGTCTAACCAGTGCACCAGAGGCCTTTTTTGATTTTTTATTTATTTTTATTTATTTTTATTTATTTTTATTTTTATTTTTTTGAGACAGAGCCTCAAGCTGTCGCCCTGGGTAGAGTGCTGTAGCATCACAGCTCACAGCAACCTCTAACTCCTGGGCTCAAGTGATTCTCCTGCCTCTGTCTTCCAAGTAGCTGGGACAATAGGCGTCTGCCACAATGCCCGGCTATTTTTTGGTTGCAGCTGTCGTTGTTTGGTGGGCCTGGGCTGGATTCAAACCTGCCAGCTCAGGTGTATGTGGCTGGCGCCTTAGCCGCTTGAGCCACAGGCACCAAGCCTGATTTTTTATTTTTTGAGACAGGTTCTCACTATGTGGACTACGTTGGACTTGAACTCCTGGACTTAAACAATACCCCCCACTTCAGCCTCCTGAGTAGCTAGGACAACAGGCCCATGCCACCTTGCCCGGCTAACCAGAGGCCTTTTGATGGCATAGCTATGGGCATGAAAGGGCTACTCACTTTTCTGTGGGAAAGCTGCTGTGAGGATGACATCAGCCAGGCTGTTAGTGCCATCTTTATCTCACGTGGTTGGTGCCATCTTTATCTCACGTGGAGAGAGGTGGTGTGAATGAAGCCAAGCAGCCGTGAGCAAAACTGAGCAACAGAGAGAGACACACACAATTCCATTGCTACTATTTGCATGCCTGGATCTAGCTGGCCTGGAGTGTAAGCCAGTACGCTCTCCTTTACGCCAAAGCCAGTGTAAGATGGACTTCTGCCACTTACAATGGAAGGAATTCTAATTAATGGAGTTTCCCAGAACTGGGCTCATCATTGGATCAAAGGGTCTGGGTATTTCAAAGGTCTTAACACAGGCTATGTTACCAGATTGTGTGGTAGAAAGATTGTATCAAGTTACAGTCTTAAACCAACATAGGGAATTCCTGCCTTCTTAGATGCAAGTGGTCACTTGAGCACCATCATTTCAAATTATATTTGTCTTACTTGAATTGTCTGCTTTCTATTGTTATTCTCTGGCCCATTTTTCTGGTCATGTCTTGTGTTCCATTTTGGCTTTCCAAAATTCTGCAATTACAGGAGTGAGCCGCTATGCCTGGCCTTCTTTTCCTTTCTTTTTTTTTTTTTTTTTTTTTTTTTGAGACAGGGTCTAACTCAATCACTCTCATAGTAACCTCAAACTCTTGGGCTCAAGTGATCCTCCTGCCTCAGCCTTCCAAGTAGGTGGAACTACTGGCATCTGCCACAATACTCAGCTAATTTTCTATTTTTTAGAGACAGGGTCTCACTCTTACTCAAGCTGGTCTCAAACTCCTGAGATCAAGCGATGCTTTCGCAGTGCTAGCATTATAGGCATAAGCTACCACGCTTGGCCTCCTTTTTTTAAAAAAGACCATTTTAGGTTCAGCACCTGTAGCTCAGTGGTTAGGGCACCAGCCACATGCTCTGAGGCTGATGGGTTCAAATCTGGCTCGGGCCTGCTAAACAACAAAGACAGCAACAACAAAATAGCCGGGCGTTATAGTGGGCACCTGTAGTCCCAGCTACTAGGGAGGCCGAGGCAAGAGAATCACTTGACCCCAAGAGTTTGAGGTTGTTGTGAACTATGACATCACAGCACTCTACTGAGGGTGACATAGTAAGACTGTCTCCAAAAAAAAAAAAAAGAAAAAAGAAACATTTTATCTACTTTAAGTATATAGTCCAGGGATATTAAGTACACTCATAATTATTGCACTTCTTTTCCTTAAAATCAATTTGTAAAATCGCCTTATATACTATATAAGGCACTTCAAAAAGTATTTGCAGCAAATACTTTTCTTGATTTTTCTTTTAAAATTATTGTTGTGGTCAATTAATTTCTTTGTGATTTCTAAGTTTTAGGTTTAGAAAGGATTCTCCACCTCAGATTAGATAAATATTCTATATTTAATATTTATAATAAATATCTATATCTAATATTTTATTTCTGAAATTTTTGTTTTACTTTTAATTTGCTTTTATTTTTACATTTAGCATTTCAATTTGTTTATTTTGGTATGAAGCTCGTCTAGGGAGAGTCTAACTAGATTTTTTCCCTGGTACAGTGTAGGTGCTCACTCCCTCCGGTGGAGGTTTAAATGAATGAGATAAGGCAGCACTTCTCAATAAAGGCATTTGGGAAATTTATGAGGGCACGATGGGGCGGGTGCTGGCATTTAGTGGACAGGGACAGAGGAAGCTGGACATCTCAGCCTTTGCGGGACAGACAAGTGCAATGTAGAGTTGTCCAGCATCCTGTTTTACTTTAGAACATGCGGGTGAATTAAATGAATTACAATATAAACCATAGAACTTCAATACATAATAATACTAAAAAGCTTCACAGGAAATTATAAGAATAGCCAATAATACAGCAGTGTTATTATGGAGAGAAAGCTTAAATGAAAGAAAGACATTTTATTTTATGAAGAGGTAGGGGGAAAAAAAGGAAAAGAAAATAATGAAATAAAGACATTTGTTCGACATGGTTGAAAATGTGTGTATTCTGCCTGTTCCCTGGAGCTAGCATTTCTAACTGTATTTTTCCTCGAAAAGAGTTTCATCATAAGCAAGGAAAACCTACCGCAAATGTGTAACTGAGATTTGAGATGCCTTTAAACATTCTTAGAACCAAATGATTAATTAGTGGGGATGCATGAATTTCTTTCTTTCTTTCTTTCTTTCTTTCTTTCTTTCTTTCTTTCTTTCTTTCTTTCTTTTTTTTAAGGCAGAGTCTCACTTTATCACCCTCGGTAGAATGCCGTGGTGTCACACGGCTCACAGCAACCTCCAACTCCTGGGCTTAGCTGACTCTCTTGCCTCAGCCTCCCAAGTAGCTGGGACTACAGGCACCTGCCACAATGCTTGGCTATTTTTTTAAATTTTGTTTTTTTTTTTTTATTTTGTTGCAGTTTGGCTGGGGTCAGGTTCAAACCCGCCACCCTTGGTATATGGGGCGGACGCCCTACCCACTGAGCCAAAGGCGCCGCCCAGGATGCATGAATTTCAAGAACTCCACTGAATTTATAAATGACTTGGTTTTAAAATATTTCGCTTTATTGCCACGCTATATATAAAGATTGTTTTTTGGTTGTCAAACAGTAAGAGATCTACATGGTGAAAATTTCCCTACGAAATCACAGTATTTAATGATGTAAAAGTTGCTTCTCTTTTTTCCAGTCTTTCCCCAGTGCTGTTCCTGAAAGTCTCACTTTCTCACCTCTCATATTAATTTTCTCTTTTTCATTCCATTCTCTGTTCCCCTGAGGATTCTTAAGTTGCAGACCTTGAATGTAAGTTTTAATATGCCGCAGGATTTCTCAAGAGGAGACCTATTTGCTGTGATACTTTGTCTCCACCTTGTTCCATGTCATAACAGGGTAATTATTTGGATGACTTACCTGTAAAGTAGGAGCTATTCATTTGTGAGAATATCATTACTGCTGGGCGGGGCTCACATCTATAATCCTAGCACTCTGGGAGGCTGAGGGGGGGTGGGTTGCTTGAGCTCAGGAGTTTGAGACCAGCCTGAGCAAGACTGACACCTCCCTCTCTACTAAACACAGAAAAACTAGCTGGGTGTTTTTGCCTGTAGTCTTAGCTACTTGCCTTCGTCTGAGCTCAAGAATTTGAGGTTGCTGTGAGCTATATCACCACAGCACTCTACCCAGGGTGAAAGAGTGAGACTCTGTCTCCAAAAGAAAAGAAAAGAAAAGAAAAAAGTATACACACACACACACGTATATATCATTACTAACTCATCTTCCCCATGTGCAGGGTCTGTAATTTTCTTGGCTTGCTTTCTCTCCTCTGATTAGGGTTGTTCCTTTTTTTCCTAGAGTATACAAATAAGCCTTGTCCATCTCCATTGTTTTCAAATGCTAGATTTTACTCCAGTGCCCTCCTGAACTTTTGCAGCTTCAGTATCTCGTGCTTCTGTGTGGTCTGGCTTCTGTTCTTCCCTTAGCATGCAGTGGTAAGTAGGTGCAAGGGCCTGATGGCTTAATTATGTCTTCTAAGGTAGTTGTGCTTAAGCATGTCAATATTGGAAAACACACACACACACATATATATATACATTTTATATATATATATATATACACTTTTTTTTTTTTTTTGAGACAGCCCTTGGTAGAGTGCTGTAGCATCACAGCTCACAGCAACCTCAAACTCTTGGGCTTAAGTGATTCTCTTGCCTCTGCCTCCCAAGGAGCTGGGACTACAGGTGCCTGCCACAACACCTGGCTATTTTTTGGTTCTAGTTGTCATTGTTGTTTGGCAGGCCTGGGCTGGATTCAAACCCACCAGTTCTGGTGTATGTGGCTGGCACCCTAGCCACTGAGCTATAGATGCTGAGCCGGAATATATATTCTTTAAAAATTATAAATCTTTTAATTAGTGCATTGTATATGCTTTTGAAATTATGTGTCTAGGTAGCTCATCTTATCTAGGAGTTGCATCTCAGGATGGTGTGGGGGACTAAAAATATGTGTTGTGTAAAGAAGTTGTTAGGTTTGATATGTTGAGAATTTCTGGGGATATTTGTTGATAAACTCATAGCCTGTCCATGGATAAGAAGAAGGGAAATCGTAACCATCACTTTCATAACACTTCTTATGGGGCAGACAATGTTCTGAGCATTTACCTGTGTGAACTCACTTAGATCTCATAACAACCCTCTGAAGTGGGTACTCTTATTAACCACATTATACAGTGAGGAATTAAAGCACAGAGACGTTAAATAGCTTACCCAAGGTCACAGCGGGTAAGTGGCAGAGAAAAGATGTACCAAGAAATTATGATGTGCTAATCATTTTTTTACATAACTTAATCTATTAATCTTCACCGTTTCTAGGAGGTAAGTACTATTATTATGCCCACTGTACAAATAGAGAAGGTGAGGCCCTGGGTGATCAAGCAACTTGCTCAAAGTGAAACAGTCTGGCAGATCCTGGATTCAAGCCCAGACAATCTGAGCCAGGGTCTGTGCTCTTAATCACCACACTGCCCAGCCTCTAACAAAGACAATCCCTGCTTTGGGACTTTCTGCCATCAAAAAGGTTACACTAAACCCTTTCCCCCACGCACCCACCAAAATCTCTGGCTAGATATCCAGAGGCAGAGCTTTTGGAGCTATCATCTGATATTTTCTGATAAGAAAGCTTCAGTTTCTTTTCTTTATTTTTTAAAAATATTATTGCCACTGGGCTATTTTGAAGTTTCTAGAATGTCTGGGCACTTTTGAGAGTGTACGTGCTATAGCAGCTGCTTAAAAGATCCTGCTGTAAGCTTGAAATTTTACTGCAAAGGTTGGAGAGAGAACTGGGAAGCATGGGACATGGGTGCCACGAGAAACTGAAGGCCTGGAACCCTGACCAGTGGTCCCGGCCATCTCTGCTCTTCTCTTAGCCTGTGGGTTCCAGGAAGGTGACTTGTAGCAATAGAGGGAGGAAGCAAGGAGGCAGGGCGAGCTGGCACTCACCACAAGCTCTTCCCTCTTGTCCTCAATAGCACCCAGTCCTAGGAGGCTCACGGGTTTGGCTTCACGCTCAGAGATGTGCCTCTGACATAGCACATAAGGAGACTTTGACATTTTTGTTTCTAATTTTGAATGTAGAAAACTTCTTTCTCCCACACTTTCCTTTTGCACCTTTTCCTTCCTTCCTTTTCCTCCCTTCCTTCCCTTCCTTCCTTCCTTCCTTCCTTCCTTCCTTCCTTCCTTCCTTCCTCCCTTCCTCCCTCCCTCCCTCCCTCCCTCTCTCTTTCTTTCTTTCTTTTTTGAGACAGAGTCTCACTTGTCACCCTCAGAAAAGTGCCTTGGGATCACAGCTGACAGCAACCTCAAACTCTTGGGCTCAAGTAATTCTATTGTCTCGGCCTCCCGAGTAGCTGGGACTATAGGCGCCTGCCATGATGCCTGGCTATTTTTAGAGACAGTGGTCTCTCTCTTGCTCAGGCTGGTCTCGAACCTGTGAGCTCAGCAATCCACCCACCTTGGCTTCCCAGAGTGCTAGAATTACAGGCATGAGCCACTTCTCCCAGCCTTGAATCATTTTTAAAGCCATCTGCAGAGAGATCCTTTACCTCCCTCCATGTATGCACTGTGAGCCTGGGCCCCGCTGGCCGCTCAGTGACCCTCAGTGCCCTTCCCAGACCTTCAAATGGGCTCTGCTCCCACCCCCAGGGCAGCTCTTCGACACCCTTCCTCTCCCCAGGCCCACAGTGTTGTTACCTCCCTCTCTGCACACATGACCTAACTCCAAGTTCATGTGCTGAAAAAGTGATGGCACTCCAGGTGTGGAATTCCTCAACTCCCCTCCATCCCCTTGCAAACAGAGCTGTTTCCATCCATTTATATAATATATCTCTATTTCCTCTCTCCCAGTGCTGAGGAAGCAGCGGCCCTGGATTCTTCTGAGGCCCATTACTCTCTTTTGCCTTATGTTAGCTGGGCATCTTCTGTGGAAAAAAACAACCCCAAACGGTGCTTAAAATTAAGTCTTTGTTTCTCTCTCAAGGACCTGGGCTTGGCAGGGCTGGGCTAGGCTTGGCTCCAGGCCACAGGTGTGGTTCAGGTGTGCACCACAGCTCCCCTTGGGAGTCCCAGGCAGACCAGGCAGCAGCTATCTGCACCGGCTATTCTCATGACAGTGCTGCCACAGGGGCACCAGGGCCACAACAGGCCTCTTACGTCCTCTGCTTGGAGCTGGCACATGGCCACTGTCTTGCATCCCACTAGTTAAAGCAAATCTTATCTCAGAGTCAATAGGGCAGGGAAATATACTCCACTAAGCCGTGGTATTTTCTCTGAACAGGAATACAGTCTGCCACCTGCCTCCTCTAACATCCCCCCAAGGTCTATTTATTCTTGACATCCCCCCAAGGTCTATTTATTCTCATTCATTCTTTGCTTGTTTCTTCTCACTCAGCTTGCCTTCTTTTTTTTTTTGCAGTTTTTGGCCAGGGCTGGGTTTGAACCCGCCACCTCTGGCATATGGGGCCGGTGCCCTACCCCTTTGAGCCACAGGCACTGCCCTTGCCTTCTTTTTTATATCTTCTTTATCGGATCTCCCACTCTTAGAGACAAATCTTTCCTTGTCCTCAAAAAAAGAGTCTTGCTTTGTTGTCCTGGGTAGAGTGCTGTGGCATCACAGCCCACAGCAACCTCAAACTCTTGGCCTCAAGCGCTTCTCTTGCCTCAGCCTTCTGAGTAGCTGGGACTACAGGCACCTGCCACAACACCCGGCTTTTTTTTAGAGATGGAGTCTCACTCTTGCTCTCAATCCACCCGCCTTGAGCTCCCAGAATGCTAGGATTATGGGTGTGAGCCTGGCCAAAGAGGCCTGGTTGCTTTTGTTAGGTTTTTTGGTTTTTTGTTTGGTTAGCAGGCCCAGGCTGGGTTCGAACCCTCCAGCCCCCATGCACGGGGTCTGATGCTCTAACCACTGAGTTAGGGGCACCCAGCCAAAAATTTCTTTCTTTTAATTCCGACTACTGTTCAGTTATTCTTTATCTTTTTTCCTTTTATTTCCAAATAGAGAGCGTTTTCTGCTACCTCATCATCTCCTACTTCTTTCTGAGCCCATTACTGTCTTCTGGACCTGCTGTCCCCTTTTTGCCCACTGCAGTGTCCCATCCGCAGGACCCCATGTGAACAGGCTGTGTGAAGGTCCATAGACACCCACCTTCCTAATTCCAGCGGCCTCTTCTTGTTCCCTTTCACTTTGTGGAAGCATTTCATATGGTTCATTCCTCCTCCTTGGAATTTTCTCCTCTTGAATTCCATAAATCTTTTCTCCCCAGCCTCTCTTTCTTCTTCTCACAGTTCCTCTCTGTCGAATTTAGAGATCACTCACTTTCATTCACTTGCTTGGTCAATGGTCAATGTTTACACCGTGCCTCGTCTATACTGCACAGAAAAATAATTTACAACATCTTTGCCTTCAAACTCCAATTAGCTTACAGATGTTGGGTGGGGCACAGTAGCTCATGCTTATAATCCCAGCGTTGTGGGAGGCTGAAATGGGAAGACTGCTTGAGTCCAGGAGTGTGAGACCAGCCTGGACAACATGCCAAGACTTTGTTTCTATGAAAAATTTTAAAAAATTATTACAAGTAATGATGGAATTGCAACACTGTATGATTGCTAATATGATTTAGGATGCCATGGGTAATCTAACTCAGATTGGGGATTAGCAAATTTTTGCTAGAAAGAGGTGTCATCTGAGATAGATCTTGAGGGATCCCAGCTCAGAGAACAGCAATGACATTCCAGAAAGAGCAAACAGAACGTGCACCGGTCCCACCTCACCTCTCCCCTTAGATGGGATGCCCCAGCTCTTCTGCCCCAGCTCTTCCTACTGAGGCTGTTCTGGCCCAGCATGCTCTCCTGAGTGGGACAGTTGTCTATGGGATGTCTAGCAGGTGGCCGGCAGTACTCCAAACTCAGTCCTCAATCCATTGTCTAAACTCCAGCCTTGTTCTTCCTCATGTCAGGACTTCATCATCACCTCACTGGCAAAGGTAGAGTCCTCCTGGATACGTCTTCCTTCCCTGCCATCTGTTTGCCATCATCACATTGAATGCATAGCATGCCCTGCCAATTTTACCTTTAAACCTTCTCTCAGATTGTTCTACTTCTCCCAGACTCTCATCACTTGTACTAGGTGTGGACCACCTGTTTGATCTCGTTCACCCTTCTGCACAGATGGGTTTAAAAACTCAGATGATATAATATACAAATATTCACAGCAACACTGTACTTAATAGCTAAGATGTGGAAACATCCTACTATCCATCAACAGGTGAATGAATAAACCCATTGTGGTACATCCATAAAATGGAATATTATTCAGCCATAAAGAGGGATGAGGTACTGATCCATGAAGGGACAGATGGTAGGATTCCATCGTACGAGTGCCCAGACTGGGTAAATTCAGAGATAGAATGTAGATCTCTGGATTAGAGGAGGGAGGAAAGGGGAGTAACTGCTTAATGGGTCCCAGGTTTTATTTTGGTAAGATGAAAATATTTTGTAACAAGATAGAGTCCATAGGGTGGCACCTGTAGCTCAGTGAGTAGGGCACCCTCCCCATATACCGAGGGTGGCGGGTTCAAACCCAGCCCCGGCCGAACTGCAAAAAATAGCCGGGCGTTGTGGCGGGCACCTGTAGTCCCAGCTGCTCGGGAGGCTGAGGCAGGAGAATCGCGGAAGCCCAAGAGCTGGAGGTTGCTGTGGGTCCTGTGACGTCACGGCACTCTACCAAGGGCAGTAAAGTGAGACTCTGTCTCAAAAAAAAAAAAGATAGAGGCCATAGCTGCACAACAGTGGGAATATACTAAGTGAATTGTTTGCTTTACAATAGTTAATTTTGTATTAAGTCAATTTCACCCCAATTGAAATAAAAACAAAAGCTTTATGCCTAAAGATCACACTTCTGAACGTGGCATCCCCTCCCCTCCACTGCTGGCTCCAAGCTCTTCACAGGCTCCCTGTGCGTCCTCTCCCACATCCCCACGGGTCCTCTCCCTCCTTTTCCCTTCTCTACCGCCCCCTAGTGGCCCTCATCAGAAGTCCAGGCACCTTCTTGTTGCTGAGGCCTTTTAAAAAGCTGCCCTCTCTGAGTCTTCTCTTACTCCTTTTTTTGTGGGGAGGTTAGAGAGAGTTCTGAACATAGGGAAATAAAGGGAACCCAGGATTTGGGGAGTAAAAAAGACCTGGATTCAATTTCCTGTTCTACTACTTACTTAGCTGTATGATGGAGAGTAAGTTAGTTAACCTCTGAGCTCTTTTCCCTCATCTATAATGTTGGTGTGGAGCGGAAATGAAGTCATACCCACAAAGCTGGTAGAACAGCACTGCCCCCCTGGTAAGCCCGCATGAACATCAGCTGTCAGGATGAGCGCTCGTTCAAGGCCCAGATGAAATGCTGTCTGTTCCTTGAGGTCTTCCCCAACGCCCCCAGGCAGAGTCACTTTTGTCCTTACTTTTGCAGTACAGTTTGGGCACATCTGTCCACATCTGTTCTGCTTGTCTTTTCCTATGGGGGCTCTTTAAGATGGAGATTTTCTGTGAAATGATTTGAATTTCTGGGTTCCCTCCCTCTCGAGGCCTCTCCTGTCCTCTCCTGTCCTCTCCTGTCCTCTCCTCTGCTAGCCTGTCCTCTGGAACTCGAGCTGGTGCGCCATTAGTGGTGTGGAAGGGAGCTGGCCAGCTCACTGCCCTGCTTACTGTGCCTTTAGACATGTGTGCCCCCAGAATGTGGCCCAGTGGCCTGAGCTAATGAGGCAATGGCTCTCAGTTCACTTGAAAATTTCCAAGTCCTATCTAGCCTCTGTTTAGACCTTGGGTCCTGGGGCAAAAATGACGTAAACAGTTCACATCCTTGATTTACCATCCTGTAGTAGAATCATTTCATCTTCTTATTTTGTGCTTTACACTCATGCCTGGTAACTGCTGCCAACTAGCCCATCAACAATTCAGTTCCATGTATTCAGGATGAGAAAGTTCAAGGCCAAGCTGCCTGGGACAGCTCTAGGACCCTGGGCAGAAATCTGCTAATGTTCTGAAGCATTCATTTTGCACTCCTACGCTCATTAATGATTTGGCCCCACTTCACACAACTCCCTGATGCCTTTCCTTCACAGGTGAGGCCACAAAACTATGATATCAACCCCTAATCATATACCACTAATTCATTTTTTCCCCACAACAGCTCTATAACTCTCTTAGACTTTTAGAGCTTCTTGGAACATTAATTTAAAACAATTAGTGTTTGTTGGGAAGAATATGAATTTTCAGTGTTCTCTGATTCCTTGGATGAAAGTGTAGATTGAAAATCTTGTGATACTTATGTGCCTGTCCTCACCCATTCCTTATGGTATTTGTGAGAACTTTTCTGATAAGTGAGAACAGAGTGTGGGTCGAAGTTCACAAGTAGAGGGAAGGGGTGAGGCTTTGGAGCCCACCAGACTTGACTTTGAATCTCAGCCCCACTCTAAGTGCAAGGGACACATGTAACCTTTCTGGTCCTCAGTTTCCTCATTTAGTCAGTGGATAAAATATGACCTCCATGATTTGTGCTGAACATCAAAGAGGATTTTTATACTGTGCTTGGCACAATAGCGTTTTAACAAATGCAAAATTTTCTCACCCTCTGTTATCTCCTCCTTCTCTTATGCCCAGGTTGGTTATAATAATTTTCCAAAATCAAATTTTTTGAGAGTTTGAAAAAGCTACAATTCTATCTTTTCTATTGAGTGGCTTATTTTTAAGTGCATTAAAATTTCAGTCATATTTTAAAAGTACTTTCCCATGGTGGTGCGACCATATAAAGTCATCTGGAGAGGGATAAGGGAAATGAACCAGGGGCTCACTATGAAATATTGTACAGCTGTTAGGAACAATAGATTAGGCTTCCAAATTATAACATTGACAGATATCAAAAGCATAGTGCATAGTGAAAAGAGTAAAAAGTATGAACTGGTATATTACCTAATACCATTTCTATAGGTAAAAAATACACCCACTCCAGAGGATCTATCCAAACTGACATAAAATCACCAGTATTTATGGGTTTGTTTGCATAGATATTTATTACAGCATTGCTTGTAGTGATAAAAAAAACTGAGTGGAACCCATTAGTAGGGGAATGGCTGAGTGAATTGCTGAACATCCATCCATTCTATGAAATATTATGCAACTATTAAAAAGAATGCACTCAATCTGGATCTGCTCCCCTGGAAGGATGATCATGACATCGTTAAATGAGAAAAGCAAACTGCAGAGATATTGATTATGAGTCCAATTTCATTAAGCCAAATCTCCCTCTCTCTCTCTCACACACACACACACACACACACACGTGTGCACATGCACACACACATGTATCTACCAGTTTGATGGGTTAGATGATCCTGGAGAATTACGTAGAGAGATGGACCCTGCCCATGCTGTTAGCAGTGGTCACCAGCTGGGAGTGCAGGAAGATAAGAAAAAAATAAAAACTATCAAAAGCTAAAGAAAAAAAACTCCAATTCATGATAGAAATGTTAACTAAAAACTCAGAACACAGAAAATTCTATCACTGTGTCAACAATGAAAATGCTGATGGACAAGGACTAGATCGCAGTGTGAATAAAGGAAACACTGGTAAAAGGATTCTGAGCAAAAAGAAAAGCACACAGATGCGAAACAGCAATATCCAGGCAAACGGAGCAAACCTAAACACCCTTGGGTAGCCCCTGTGGGTGGGAGGACGGGAGGAGGGAGATCAAAAGGAATTCAGAACATTTTAAAGAGGGGGCAGTGCATGGAGCAGTGACCATGATGCAACATCAATTGAGATGGGAATATGTGAACTCAACGCTCTGCACCACAGGTTAAAAAAGGTCAAAAAAGAACTTTGCCCTGGAGTAGTTTATGAAAAGAACAACAATGCTAGAACTTACACAGGACAAGAGATACCTTCAATCTTACAGTCGACTTTTCCATAGAGCATAATTTAAAGGTGACTGTGGTGATGGAAATCCCCCCTCGGGGGGGGGGGGGGATTTTGTCACTGGATACAGTGACAAAAATTTAGCAAGGGTCTGAGTAAGTGCTAGTAAGTGTCATTCAGGCCTGTCCTCATGGGACTCAGCACAGCATTACCTGAAATGACCAGCGGGAGAAGGAACATTCAGCCCTCACTGCTTTTGTTCTTATAAAATCTTCTAGATTACTCTTGGGAGAATATTAGCTATTAATTAGTTCTTTTAAATAGTGGCTTTGAACTTTTGGAATCAAAATTAATTGGTGGTCTAAAAGAATGGCATGTAATTTTTATGGCATTGAGGCTTTTCCCCTCCTGAGATTAATCTGACTTTGTTCTTTCTCCCTTATTTTCCCGGGCTTGCATCTCTTCATAAGCCAACTGCATTTATCTTTTGAGCTTTGAACCCTGCCCCAGTGGACAAATAGTTTCATTTAGGTAAACAGTCTCCAGAAATAGATTCAAACTGTGAGCAAAGAGCTTATTTGTGACAACGGGCCCTGCCTTGCTGCCTGATGGCTGAAGCTAACGGTCCCACATCTGCTGATGGCAGAAACTGACTTCCCTTCTTTGTCAGCTGTCCCACAGATGTGTTGTATTCTCTCAAGGTAGAAGTCAGGTCCTAAACATAAACAGGATTTTGCCAGGACTGACCTGGGGACCAGGAAGAGTTGTACGCAATTGCAGAGTGGCTGATCCTAACTGCAATCTCCTAATGCCTGGTGTTGACCATTCTTGTCCTGAGCCCTGTGGGTGCTGAAAGAGCACACTGACGCAGTTGTCTTCCCTCTGCTAGATGCATCCTATATGATGACACTCATTATAATTAATGAGCTGTTAGCTTTTCCATTAATGGATTCCTGGTAATAACACTAATTTGCTTTAGGCAGAAACTCCAGTAACAAATATGAACAGACTTGCTATTGCCTTCGCTTTTATCAGTGTTGCTTGGGTAGGGGGAGTTGGTTCTGCCCCACGTTTGCAATATGCAAATATGCATAAGAAAGGAAACATGTTCAGGAGCTAAAAATCTTTCCCTTATTTGTTTTCTTTTACAATCACAGTTGCTAACAGCTATACTTGTCATAAAATATTTTCAGAAGGGGCAGTGTCATCAAGAGCCCTGGATCGACCCTGCCATGGTGAGAGCAGTGGCCGTGTTGTGAGACTGATGGTTCTGTGAAGCCAGATGCAGAGAAACCCACCGGGAAACCCTAATGCTGATGCCAACTCCACAGTCTGGCCACCTGGCTAACTGGGGGTGTGGGGGTGGTGGTGGATGGAACCCCAGACCTTCTTAGCTTCAGAACTTCCAAAGGCCTGGGTGGTCTGGTGGCCCTCACAGAATCCATGAACTTCCAAAGGCCTGGGTGGTCAGGTGGCCCTCACAGAATCCATGAAGGATTTGCATTTGTCCACATATTCAAGGGGTCTGGACTTGGGGCAAGGCCATCTGGCATCCTGTAGGCCACAAACAATGTTCTCTTTGTCTTTCTGACTTGAGGGGCTCCATATGAGACACTGACAAATGTAGGCTACACTTCATGCTTGGAAAGAAGGTTACGAGGTAGAATATTATATTATAATAAAAAACACTTTTTTCTCTGGCAAACCCACTTCTTCCACTGTCTGCTGACTATCGGGTGATGCCTGGCACACAGCTCTTTGGACCTCTGGAATCTCCAAAGTGTGTGTCTTCCTGCCCGCTCATGTGATGACTGGGGAGGGCGGGGGAGGGGGTTCCTGCACAGCCTTCGGGTGGGGTGGAGAGGAATCAATCATGTGATTGGAAGGTTGGAACTTTCAGTCCCCCCACCCTCCCTGCCACCTCTGATTCTGGGGATAGGGGCTGAGGGTTGAGTTGATCACCATTAGCCAATGATGTAATCAGTCATGCCTATGTCATAGCCTCAATAAAACCTCAAAGAAACAGATGTGGGGGGCTTCTGGGTGCCTGGAGGCTGCTCACCCGCCCTCCCACGAGCCTTCTCTGTGTGGCGAGTCTTCACTGGCCGCTCACCTGCGTGCTTTGTCATCTCCTTTATAATAAATAGGCAAATGTGAATGAAGTGTTTCCCTGAAGGTGGGTGTGTGTATATAAAGAAAAGAGGTTTATTAGGCTCACAGTTCTGTAGGCTGAGAAGCTCAAGGGCATGACTCTGGGTTCTGGAGGGGTCTTCTGCGCTGTGTTGTAATAAGGTGGGGACCGTCAAAGGGAAAGTAGCCACGTGTGAAGAAGGGAAACCCCGAGGTGGTACTCATTTCCTTGAGTTCTGGGAGCCATCCTAGCAAATTAATCCAACCCAAGGAGGGGATCAAAGGAACCCTTAATTTATAGCCTGCTAGTCCAAAGCACAGATGAAACATTATGGGGCTTGGAACCAACGTCTGAAGCAGGGGAAGTCTTATGGGGCCAAGCTCTTGACCTAAAGGATCCGACTATAATTCTAGGCAAACAGTGTAGGAATTGGGTTAAGTCCTAGGACACCCAGGCGGTGTCTGCTGGAGGATGCTTGATGTGTGGGGAAAGCCCTGTAGACATTTTGTTTACCAGAGGTGAAGTATTCAGTGCCCAGTGTGTGAGAGTAACAGTTTGGTTTCTCTTGCCTCTTACACAAAGTATTAGGAGAGCCTTGTGCCTTATGGATAGGAAGAGTCCCTGAACCGAGTGGAAGAAATGGTTACAGAAGGCAGCCTGGTCAGGGAGGGAGTCTGCCTTGGATGAGGGATTGATGGGGTGAAGGAGGTGAGGAGGAAGCTCTGCGCAGTGTGGCTCAGAGTCACATTCTGCACAGAACAGTCAGGAGTAACAGCACTGGCGGGGGTGCAGGGTCTTGGGGCAGCCCTGGGGAGGGGAGGCTGAGGAGGGAGGAGTGGTGCTTTCATGTTCTAAGGTGTGCTGGCGTAACTCACCTGGTGTATAAGCTTACAAGACTGTGAGGAAGGAGGTGCTGTTAGGACCCGGCAAACCCACTCCTGATGCTGTCTGCTGACTACTGAGGTAATGCCATCTGGAGCCACAAAGAAACCTGGAATGTCTGGGGATCCAATTCCCGGATGCAGGTTTGGGAAGGATTGCTTGGTTAGATTGCCCTTTCCCCTCTTCATCCATGACTTTCTGTGGAAGAGCTGGTCACACTTTGGGAAGTCTGGCCCAGTGGAGTGAGCCCCCAGTGATCTAGAAGACATGTTTAAGGAGCCTCCGACCTAGTTCAGAGGCTTTAAAGTTTAAATCTACCAGGTGGCATGCACCTGCTGTCCCAGTCACTCAGGAGGCTGAGGCAGGAGGATCTCTTGAGCCCAGGAGTTCGAGGTGAACAGTGAGCTGTGATCATGTCTGTACACCAGAGTGGGTGACAGAGGTTTTTTGTTTGTTTGTTTTTAATTTATGTCTGAGTGTTGGACTGTTCAGTATGTAAAAGGAAGCATTCCAATATGGACAAAACAGCAAGTGGAAGAGGTTATTTTTTCAAGAGAAAAGACTGCTGCAAGGGCCAGTGCCAGGAAAATACTTATATTCTCAGATGTCTATGCATTAATTACACTTTTAAATAGGTTCCACCTCCCCATTTAAAATAATAGACCATTACTATAGAAAACTTAGAAAAATAGGGCCAGGAGTAAGAATGAAGCAAAAAGCTCATTATCTTCCCTCTAGCTGTAATAACTATTTGACTCTTGCCAGAGACTTCTTTCTCATACATGTATTAAGTTGTTTTTTTTTTTTTTTTTTTTTTTGAGACAGAGCCTCAAGCTGTCGCCCTGGGTAGAGTGCCATGGTGTCACAGCTCACAGCAACCTCCAACTCCTGGGCTTAAGCAATTCTCTTGCCTCAGCCTCCCAAGTAGCTGGGGCTATAGGCACCCGTCACAATGCCCAGCTATTTTTTGGTTGTAGTTGTCACTGTTGTTTGGCAGGCCCAGGCTGGATTCGAACCTGCCAGCTCTAGTGTATGTGGCTGACCCCTTAGCCGCTTGAGCTACAGGTGCCACCTTAAGTATTTTTTATTTTTAATTTTTGGCCAGCGCCAGGTTTGAACCCACCACCTCCGGTATATGGGGCCAGTGCCCTACTCCTTTGAGCCACAGGCGCCACCCCACCTTAAGTATTTTTAAAATGATATTTTTTATCTTTTTTATTGAGGATATTTTAGATAATCAGAAAAGCACAAAGAAGAACAATATACTCACTTACAATGCTACCTCTCTCTTAACACAGTTTTTAACTTTTTTTTTTTGAGACAGTCTTACTATGTCATCCTCAGCAGAGTGCTGTGACGTCACAGCTCACAGCAACCTCCAACTCTTGGGCTTAAGCGATTCTCTTGCCTCAGCCTCCCAAGGAGCTGAGACTACAGGCGCCCATGACAATGCCCAGCTATTTTTGTTGTTGTTGTTGCAGTTGTCATTGTTGTTTAGCAGGCCCTGGCTGGGTTTGAACCCGCCACCCGTGGTGTATGTGGCTGGTGCCCTAACCACTGAGCTGCAGGCACCAGGCCAGTTTTTAACTTTTTATTGTGAAAAACTTCAAACATACATAGCCTGTTAACATTTTGATGTATTTTATTTCTGTCTTGCTTATGTGTATGTATTATGTATCTGTATATGCACACACAGGCACACATAGATATAAGCAAAACCAGAATTATATTACTTATTAATTTTGTGTGCTGTTTGTGCTGCTTGAAATGACAGTGTGACCCTGTGACACATTCCTACCTCTGAATAGTCTTTTCTTTCTTTCTTTCTTTTTTTTTTTTTGAGACTGGTTGGAATTCTTTTTTTTGAGTCTAGTTGGAATTCTTTGAGTCTAGTTGGAATTCTTTGAGGATTCTCCATACTTCTTTCCAAAGAGATTGTATTAGTTTGCAGTCTCACCAACAGTATAAAAGTGTTCCCCTCTCTCCACATCCATGCCAGCATCTGCAGTTTGGGGACTTTGTGATATGGGGCATTCTCATTGGGGTTAAGTGATATATCAGGGTGGTTTTGATTTGCATTTCTCTGATGATCAGGGACAATGAGCATTTTTTCAAATGTCTGTTAACCATTCATCTGTCTTCCTTGAGAAGGTTCTATTCATGTCTCTTGCCCAGGGATAGATGGGATTGTTTGCTCTTTTTTTTGTTAATTTGAGCTCTCTGTGGATTCTAGTTACCACCCTTTGTCAGATTCATACCATGCAAGTATCTTTTCCCATTCCGAAGGTTGTCTTTTTGCTTTAATTGTTGTGTCCTTAGCTGTGCAGAAGCTTTTCAGCTTAAGTCCCATTTGTTGATTTTTGTTGTTGTGATTGCCACTGAAGTCTTCATAAAATCTTTCCCCAGGCTGATATCATCAAGTGTTTTTTCCACAGTTTCTTCTAAGATTTTTATCATTTCATGTTTTAGTTTTAAATCTTTTATCTATTTGGAATCAATTTTTAGAAGTGGTGAAGGGCGTGGGTCCAGTTTCAGTCTTTTATACATCGTTATCCAATTCCCCAGCACCGTTTGTTAAATTGGGATTCTTTTCTCCAGTGTATGCTTTTGTTTGGTTTATCAAAGATCAGATGTTAATAAGAGACTGGTTTCATCTCTTAGTTTTCCGTCCTGTTCCCTATATCTATATCTCTATTTTTGTGCCAATACCATGTTGTTTTGGACTTGTAATATAACCTGAAGTCTGGTAGAGTGATGCCTCTGGCTGGCGTTGTTTTTCTTATCTGATTTGGCTATATGATTTTTTTTCCTGGTTCCATACAAAACTAAGAACTATTTTTTTCCAGTTCTTCAAACTATGATGTTGATATTTTAATGGGGATTGCACTGAATCTATAAATTGCTTTGGGAAGTATAGACACTTTAACCATGTTGATTCTTCCCAGCCAGGATCATAGTATGTTTGTTAATATCTTCTGCTATTTCTTTTCTTAGGGCTTCATAATTCTCCTTGAAGAGATCCTTCCCCTCTTTTGTTAGGTACATTCCTGGGTATTTCATTTTCTTTGAAGCTACTGTGAAGGGAATTGTGTCCTTGATTTACTTCCCAACTTGGCTGTTATTGGCATATACAAAGGTTGCTGGTTTATGGACATTGATTTTTATACCCTGAGACATTACTGCATTTTTTGATGACTTCTAGGAGTCTTGTGGTTGAGTTTCTGGAGTTTCTGAACATCACATCATCAGCAAAGAGTGACAGTTTGACCTCCTCTGCCCCCGTTTGGACGCTTTTCATAGCCTTCTCTTGCCTGATTGCATTGGCTAGAACTTCCAGAACTATGTTGAATAGTAGTGCTGAAAGGGGACATCTTTGTCTGGTTTCAGTTCTAAGTGGAAAAGCTTTCAGTTGTACTCCATTTAGTATGATATTAGCGGTGGGTTTGTCATAGATGGCTTCAATCAGCTTAAGAAATATGCCTCCTATGCCTACTTTCTTGAGTGTTCTTGTTAGAAAAGGATGCTGAATTTTATCAAATGCCTTTACTGCATCTATGGAGAAGATTGTATGGTCTTTGTTTTTGCTTCTATTGATATGGCCCACTACATTTATGGATTTGTGTATGTTAAACCAACCTTGCATCCCTTGGTTTGCAATTTTTCAACGATAGTTGGGGTAGGCTGCTAAGTGGGAGATGATTAAAACTTGAAGAAGTGGTGAGGGCATGAGCTATCTGGGGGGAAGGTCCTACCGTGGGCGTGTGTGAGTTCATAGACTGGCAAGGAGGCCAGCATGGCTGAAGTGTAGCGAGTGGTGGGCAGCCAGGTGTAGTTGCTTAGAGGGAAATATCAGATTCTTGGATCCTGGCACTTATGGGCTAGTGGAGAAGTGAAGCAATGTCCCGGTGCCATAGTCCTAACTCTAAAATCCTATTGCTTTTCAAAGCTGTGCTACTGTTGGTGCCATAGAATGACTCACAAGTGCTCACATGTCACAACTCTAAGAAGAAAATCCATTTTGCTATTACTGGTTGATTAATAAAGGATCCCTTATGCCTCAGGGTTAAATTATAGACCTAAAACTTTGGTAGCTAAAGCCGCTACCATCACCCCCCTTTAAAAGTGGTAGTTATTTGAGGGCTTTAAACAGTATAATCAGTTTTTGACTTCTCCTGTCCCTTTAAAAGTTGAGGGAAATATGAGTGTAGTTATTTGTGTATGCAGTTGTGAAACCAAGAGTTGGAAGCTGGCCTGGGGGAGGCCAGGAGTGTTGATCATAACTCACAGGCTTTGTAATTATATTCTCCTATTATTAAAGCTGAAATTCTTAAAGGCCCTGCCCGTGTGGGACTGGGAATTATTTATCATAGAAATTCAGTCTGCTTTGCTATAAAAATGTTGATATATTATTCTTTTCATGAATTCCAGAAACTTTTTTAAAAAAGATCTCTAGCTAAAGATGTGAGGATGTCCTATTCACCTCCTTACTAACATCACATTTTTTGAGGTCTCTTTGTGTGTGTGTGTGTGACTAATGTCTCAACTTATTTGAAGCACCAAGTGGGTGTTTCAAACTCACAAAAGCCATTAGCACTGGGGATCCAAAAGAGTATAAAAGATAACATATCTCTCTGCCATGTCCAGTCCACATCACTCATGTCCAGTCCACATCATTTCTAGCACTCCAATGAAGGCAGCAGCCATCAGTTAAATAGGCCAGCACTTCTACTGATGGCAGCAGTCTCAGCATGCTTAGATCCACCAGGTTACTCTCTGTGGAGGGATTTTTGCTGATGAAACCTAAGTTGAGAATTTAGTGAGTTTTTCCTTGTGTATGGAACCAATTACCACAAAATACATGAAAATGTAACACACAGGCGTAAAAAGATTTTAACAAAGATCTATTTTAAATAAACAGATGTTAAACGGTGGACCATGTTGTTACAGGTACTTTTCTCACATGTTTTCTACCATTGCTTTAACTGGAGTGTTCAATATGGTGGACACAAGCCTACCACCTTTGTTTTGTGTTCGCCCTCAGCTTCTTTGCTCCTTTCTTCTTTTTTGCTTTCTTTTTGGGTAAATTGAATGTTTTTTAACATTCCATTTTCTCGCTTTGTTGAGTTTTTATACCTTGTCTGTGTGTGTGCTCATGGTTGCTCTCAATGTTAAAATATGCATCATAAGCCTATCACAGATCACTTTCAAATAATGTTATATTACTTCTTTACCATCACTGCAGATGGTTAATTTTTCATATGATTGCACAAGAAAAAAAAATCAATGCTGTACCTATGATATTTATGTGAAGATTAGCCATATTCAGATTTGCATTTTACAGTCAATATGGGTACAGACCTCTTGTCTGCCTAATCACAGAATTGATTATGCAATTCGTAGACATTTGTATGCCTGTTGGTTGTTGGGGTATCTGAGTGTTTAATTTCTTTAGAGACTATTACTCTTTTGAAATAACTAGCGCAAATTAAGGAGAAGAAAAAGAGAAATGTTAAGCAGAAATCTTTTTTTTTAAAAGAAGCTGAAGCAGGGCTGGTGAAGTGCAAGCCATGGTGTAATGTAATGGCCTTTTTTTATAGTGAAGGTGATGAGAGATTTTGCCTGTCACTGGTACCATTTTGGGGAGGTTTGAGTTGACTAAGCTTATAGTCTGAGAATGTGAATGAATTTGAGAGGCTTGGTTTAGAGGTTGACTTTCCTTGCCAGAACCCTGTGTGTCTTTTTTGGGGGGGAGGGGGGATTGGGGGACAGAATCTTACTATGTAACCCTGGGTAGAGTGCCATGGCATCACAGCTTATAGCTCACAGCAACCTCAAACTCTCGAGCTTAAGTGATTTCTCTTGCCTCAGCCTCCCAAGTAGCTGGGACTACAGGCGCCCGTCACAACACCCAGCTATTTTGGCTGCAGTTATCATTGTTGTTTAGCAGGCCTGGGCTGCGCTCCAACCCACCAGCCTCGGTGTATGTGTTCGGTGCCCTACTTACTGAGCTACGGGCGCTGAGCCCACTTGTTATCATTTTATAATGTACAGGAGTTCATGTACATTTCACTGCATGAGCACTTAATTTTCATAAGTCACATTTCAGTGACATGTCATATCTTATAGCAGGTTATGTGCATGGACGGTTATGGTGGCTGATCTGCAAAATTAAAGGAGAAAAGGCTGTGATTGTGATGGCTAAGAAGGGAAAGAAGGGTAGGCCTTATCCTTCAGAATTCATTTGTAAAGTACTTTTTATCTGTTTAACACGGGCACACATTCAGAGTCTTACTCTTATCTGATTAATGTTTTGCTTTTAACCAGCTACCTGGAATAGTTGCTTTCCTGGTTCTTAGCAGGAAATGTAATCTCCAACTCACTGCCATTAATACCTTTTGAAAGCTCTGCAGAGAGAAACAATATTTATAGAGGATTGTCTGAAGTATTTGTCGTCCATCCATTTTTTAGATAAGTCATCACCAACCTGTTGTCTTATAGACCACCGGGAAAACGTAGAGTTATTGCAAGGTTGTCTGCAAATCCTCTATTGAAGGTATTATTATTTGTGTCATTGTTATCTGTAAGGACACAAAGGTGACATCGAATAGTTTGTGTAAGGGAATAGAGCCTTTTCCAACACCCAGGTCTTTACTTAAAATAAGAAAATCATATGAGAAATACAGGCAGTAATGCGATATGGAACTGTAGTCTCCAGGCATTGAACTTAACTACTTGTGCTTTAAGCTCCATATTAGCAAGATGGGATCCTGGAATATTCATAAAAGACCCCGTAGATTTGGCTTAGTCATGGCACATCTGCACTGTGAGTGTCACGCAGCAAACACCACGTCAGTGTGGCATTTCCCACTGGCAGAGGTGCATTTTCTGGGATGCTCAATGTTGTTTTTTGTAGTTGACAACATTAGAGGTGGCAAAAAAATTTACTTTACTTTAAATATCCGTTTTTCTAGCATCAGTAAGGAAAGTAATTTTAAAAATAAACTCTCCCTTCCGAATGAAACAGTGAGAGCAGCAGCTGCCACGTGTCAGGAATGATGTCCTGGGATTGGGGGTATTCAGAGACGCCCACTGCTGCCTCGGCGCCCACAGAGGCGACCTTCAGTAGTTACCACGGTGGAATGTACCATCACAGATTGCCTAGTTGACGCTGTTAGTGGACCCTGCATTAAAGGAGGACAGCACGGGAGTAATAAATTTGAAAAACAAAATTAAAATGAGCCCCCAGATTATGGTAATTATGTCAATTTACCTCAAGTCGCTCTTTATCTCATCTGTACGTTGTAATGCTTTGATCTGAATTCTAACGTCCACATCAAGATGAGTACTAGTTACTCAAAAGCCAGCGGTCGAAAGGGGAAACAGAATGATGATGACGTCCAATGTGGCTCTTCATTTATGCAGAATTAAAATCATCCGCATGGGCGAAGTGAAAGTGCTTGCTCATAGTAGCATGAGCTCTTTTTCATCTTGTTGTTTAGAAATAAAATAATTAATAAAAATAACTATTTTTAGCACAAAAGAATCTCGAAAGAGTCCTAAAGGCGCATTGTAATCTACATTAGATGTAGATGTATTAACTAACAATTTCTAACTAAAATAAAATATTTTTCTCACTTAAAATCATTTCTTAGGTGCAGTTGTGTATGCCTGTAGTCCCAGCTGTTTGGGAAGTTAAGGTGGGAGGGAGGATTCCTTGAGTCCAGGAGTTCAAGTTTACAGTGAACCATGCTTACACTCCAGCCATGGCAACAGAGACCCCATCTCTTTAAAAAAAAAAAAATAATAACTTAATCATATACCTACAAAAAAGATAAAATGAAAAAATTCCAGGCTTGGCACCCATAGCACAATGGTTACAGTGCCAGCCACATACCCCGAGGCTGGCAGGTTCTAACCCGGAGCAGGCCAGCTAAACAACAATGACAACTGCAACAAAAAATAGCTGGGCCTTGTGGTGGGCACCTATAGCCCCAGCTACTTGGGAGGCTGAGGCAAGAAAATTGTTTAAGCCCAGAAGTTTGGGGTTGCTGTGAGCTGTGACACCTCAGCACTCTACTGAGGGCAACATAGTGAGACTCTGTCTCAAAAAAAAAAAAAAAATTCCAGAGGGGACATATAAGAGTGTAAAATGGATTCAGAAATCAAAAAAGTTGAGCTTCACTATAAGCAGTGTTTGTAAAAAATAAAATAGACTTGTTTTAAAGTTTGGGAAATATTAAAGTGGATTAATTTTAAGAAAACTGAAAAGAAAGCTCATGTAACAGAACAATATGTATTATTTTATAAAAAGCAAAATGTATAAAATAAATCCTTGCTGGCATGGTGGCTCACGCCTATAATCTGGGAGGCTGAGGTGGGTGGATGACGTAAGCTCAGGAGTTTGGAACCAGCCTGAGCAAGACAGGGATCCTGTCTCTAAAAAATGGCTGGGTGATGTGGCGGGTGCCTGTAGTCCCAGCTACTTGGGAGGCGAAGGCAAGGGGATGGCCTGAGCCCAAGAGTTTGAGGTTGCTGTGAGCTACGATGCACCAGGGCACTCCAACTGAGGGCAACGGAGTGAGATTCTGTCTCAGAAAATAAATAAATAAATAAATAAATCCTCCTTTATATGTAATCTTTCTCTACGTACATGCCTATAAACGTGAAAAGCATAGAAAAAGGTCTGAAAGCATACACACCGAGCTGTCAACAGCAATTACCTCTGAGGAGGAGAGCAGCTTCATGCTAGCTGAGGAGGGATAAAGGAGACGTTTCCGAGTATGTGTTTATGTACTAGCATTACTTTTGTAATAATAACAATGGTAGGAGGAGAAAAACTAAGGTGCTATGGTGGCTTGGGAATGTCCCTCTTAGATCTCCTTCCACAGAGTGTAATTAATCATTGATTAATGATCCCAGCTGCTACCCCTAAAATCCATCACAGTGTATTTTCCCCAGGCCATGCTTCCCTTGGGCTGCTCCCAGGCAACAATGGAGCATCATTGGGGTGGGTAAACGGGATACTAAGGCAGGCCTGTTCTTGGGAGACAGAGGGATTTTTCTGATGGGCAACTTTGGCTAGAGGACTCCCTGTTGGCCTTGGGAAAACTGCTGCAGTATATGACCTACCTTCCCTTTCTCCACCCCTCCCTCCCTCCATCCCTTCCTTCCTGTCCCCCCACCCTGCATCCCAGTGAAAGCAGCCCCAGCCTTCTCTAACACCCTCCCCCTCTTCCCTTGCTGTTGTTTCCCCTATTCAATGCACCTCTAATTCCATCTTGGTCTCTACTAACTAATACAATGGTTAAAAAAAAAGTTGATGACAGACAAAGGCTGAGCTGCCCTGTGAGAGCTCTGGCCAACTAGGGAGAGGGTCAGGACAGATAGAGCTCTCTCACTGCAGCGTGGGGGGTTTGCAATATGTGTAAGCAAATTTATTAGATCTGTAGGTGTTGTTTAGGTACCTGGGATTGATTTTTTTGTCATTAGTCATTTGAGATAGTGAATATGAATAGAAAACCGTTTCCCTGTGGCATCTGCAGGGATTGGTTCCAGCACCCCTGCAGAAGTCTTGAAGTCAGCCCTATGTGTTTGGGATCCTGAGAATACTGTATTTTATTCTCCACCTGTTCACATAAGAAAAATGAATTCAAATCCTATTTTTATAGAGACAAAGAGGAAAAGTGATCCTTTAATTAGTAATTTTAGATGCCATCCAATCATGAATTTCATGTATTTATTCTTTCAATTTAGCGGCACCTATTCTGTACCGGGGAAATGAGGGTATAGCAAAGAATGGGGTAAACACATGGTCCCCAACTTAATGAGTGTTTGAGACTTGAGGAAGACAGATTTTAAAAAAGTGTGATGCCTGTATGACAGTGGAAGCCCAGGGAGCTGTGGGAGCACCCAGCATCAAGTCACCACAGCCTTCTTTGAGAAAGCCACTTTTCAGTCTATCAGAGGTATCCAAACTTTTTTTTTCTGCCACACATTGGAAGAATGAATTGTTTTGGGCCACACATTAAATACACAAACACTAACAAAAGCTGATGAGCAAAAAAAGATCTGTGCGTATGTTTTTGAGATATCTGACCCTACAGATAAGCAAAACAGGCCTTAAATAATCTACATGTGGCCTGTGACTGCAGGTCGGACACCCGTAGGTGATGAGTAGAAATTAGCGAGAGGGAGAGGGGAAGAGTGTGTCAGGAACAAGGGACAGCAAGTGCAAAGGGCTAGAGAGGAGACCGCGACAGTAAGAACAAAAAGCCTGCAGAGGCTGGAGCTACGAGACCGAGAAGGAGAATGCTCAGATGAGGCTGATGCCCCTTGAGAAGTTTCTAGAAAACCCTTGAAAGGAGTTTGCATTTCAACCTTAGAGCAATAGAAAGCCTTCGAAGAGTTTTTAGTAGAGTGCAGCCATGATCACGCTCACATTTTTTTCAAAAATTATTTATGGTTGGAGGTGGGAGAGTTGAAGTGGGAGATTATAAAATGGTAATAAAAAAAATTTCAAAACATCATTTAAAAGTTATCCGTAATTCTATTGCCCTAACAGCATCTCATTGTATCTCAGATTCAATTGCTCTACTGCACCATTATCTGTGATAGATTAAATAATTGGTCAGCAAAAAACCCTCTTCTCCCCTTGCACTGCTGGCAGAATATACTTCTCTTTCTTGTTGACTTTGGACTTGGCCGTGTGACCTGCTTTGTCTAAGGGACTGGAGCTAGATGTGCTGTGAGCTGGGGCCTTGCGTGTGCTTGCACCCTGGACATGGGATCTTGTGCTGGAGGGGGCCCACCCTGAGAGTCATCATCCCAGGCAGTCATTGGTCTGGCAAGGATGAGAGACACGTGGAACAGGTGTGTACTCAACTCACCTCCAAGTCCAGCTGATCTGCACTTATGGTGGAGTCAATGAGGGGAGCATACCTTGAGCCCTTCAAACTCACTCGGTGTTTTGCCATAGAACACTGAGTTTGGACAGTCCGTTCTGAAGCATTACGGTGGCAAGAACAGACTAATTTCACTATCTTTTTGATATCCCTTTCTAGGCTTCCTCTAAGTGAATTTTGTGTCTACCACAAGTCTACATATTAACACTAAATATATATTTTTTCTTTCTTTCTTTCTTTTTTTCTGAGACAGAGTCTTACTCTGTCACCCTGGGTAGAGTGCTGTGGCATTACAGCTCACAACAACCTCAAACTCTTGGGTTTAAGAGATTCTCTTGCCTCAGCCTCCTGACTAGCTGGGACTACAGTCTACCCCAAGGCCTGACTAGTTTTTCTATTTAAAATAGAAAATTTAGTTTTTCTATTTTAAATAGAAAACTAGTTTTAAATAGAAAACTAGAATTACTATATTTTCTATTATTTTTTATTTATCTAGCAGAGAAAAACTACTCTTCCAGAAGCAATCAGCCCATTTCAGGTGTGAGCCACCATGCCCATCTAACACTGTACTTTAGATTTGTTTAGCCGTTTATACACAACACAGTACTATGCATTTATTCAACAATTACCATATTTGACCTTTACTAGGGCCAGGCACCATGGGTAATAGAGTGATGAAAACATCATCCCTGATCTCTTGGATTTTATAGTCTAACGAGGGAGGTGGGCTTAAGTGACCACATAAATAAATGCATAATTACAAAGTGAGGCAGAATCCCTAGGAGCAGTTCTGTGAGTGCGTTAGCAAGGAACCTGACCTAGATGAAGACTCAGGAAATTATGGGACTGAGTTCCATATTCAGTCATCTGGATGAGTAACAATACTAATACTAATAACAATGATCAATTTTTAAAAGGCCTCACTTAGTCCCAGATGGTGCTCTGAGGGCTTTAAAAATATTCACTGTTTAGTCCTCACAACTCCTCTGTCGTTAGCAATTAGCCCAGCAAAGAGCAGGAGTGGCGGCTGAGGCCAGATCCTCAAGCAGACCGGCCTTGGAATGTGTGGGAAGTCAGCACTTTCAGGGCACCACAAGGCACCCAGTGCTGCCAAGGGCGGAGAGCCTATGGGATGAGACGAAGAGGGAAGGAAGGACCCTAGGTCAGCCTTTGAAGGCCTATATTGGCCTTCGTGAGACTTTTGATCTTACTGCTGAGAACGATGAGAAGCCATCGAAGAGTTTCAAGCTGGATTTGGAATAAGTTGATGTGATCAGATTCACATTTAGTACAGTTTAAGGCTCAATGGAGAAGGAATTAGGAAGACTCAAGGAGGGATGAAGGGAGACTAGTTAAGGGAATCTTGCGATACACCAGATGTGAAATAAACTTGGACAATGGACATAGAAATAGAAGGGAACATATTTGAGTGATATTAGGAGATAAAATTTGCCTAATGTAGTTATTTGCTAGAGACTCATTATTATTTATTAGATTCCCCATTGAATATCAGCATTTCATACGTACCTATGTAGTCCTCATGTTAGGTTTCCCAGTGGAGGAGCAGACCTTGGAGAACGAAGTGATTTTCTGGCTCCTCCTGGGAGGAGGGAGAGAGGGAGGAGCCCTGCCGAGAGCCACCGCACTGCTGCTGGCGCTGAAAGCCGCAAATGAGCAGCTGACTGAATCTAACAAGCTCCCGGGTTGCACCCAGGAGTCACCAATACAAACGTGATAAATAAAAGTGCATGACAATTTCAGAACTCAGTACAGAAAGCTCTGTCTGTTCCTGAAATATTACCATTTCAGATGTTCATGGAGGCATCAGAGGCTTACGTGGAGAATACTGAACAAGCTTGAAGGATGTCTTCAGTGCTGGGGCTTCTCCATGGTGATTGAGGACGGATTTCACGTTGCTTTTCCAAGGTTTAGGAGGGTATTTGGCATTTCTCTGGGAACTAAAGGTCTGTTCACTTAATTTTCCCTCATCATAGAAACTGTTCTTACCCATGTGTCAGTGTTCAACCCAGAATGAATGCAAATTGAAGAGAGTTTAACTATGTGCCTTTTGCCCTATCTAAAAGAAAGTCTAATTTTGGTTTTAAATGCCTTTCAGAATCAATCAGGATATTGCAGGTGATAAACAGGTTAGGAATAGTTGCTTCTAGTAGTTTTTTTACTGAGCGTTTTAAAAATCAAATTTCCAAATAGACTTATTTGATTATCGTTCTGAGGTACCAGTATCACTTAACACCTTCAATGCAAAGCTTCCTAAGAGAAAAATGGGAGTTTGCTTAATAAACGTTATTTAGTATCAAAGACAAGTTTTACTACTGAAATGTATTTGTTACGTAAGCACATATTATATCAGAGCATCATATTTGTGTATATTAGTTTCTCCTTTCCACTGCAACAGATGACTACAAACGTGGTGGCTTAAAAACCGTACATATTTATTCTCTTGAAGTTCTGGAGGCCCTAGGTCTGAAATCAGTTTCCCTGGGCTGAGATCGAGATGTGGACAGGGCTGTGCTCCCTGCAGAGGCTTTCTGAGTCCTTCCCAGCTTCTACAGCCTCACTCCTTACATTCCTGGCATGCGTCCGCATGCTCCGCCCTCAAAGCCGGTGGCATCCATCTCTCTGCCTCTGCTCTTCACTTCCAGTTCAGACCTTTTTTCTCTTCTGTGTCAAATCTCCTGCTGCCTCCGTCTTTCCCCCTCCTCCCCAATTACCTTTTACCTTGTTGTTGTTGTTTTGACATGGGAGGAAGGGTGTGTCTTGCTGAATTGCCCAGGTTGGTCTCCAACTCCTGGGCTCAAGTCATCCTCCTGCCTCAGCTTGCCAAGTCGCTGGGACTATGGGCACACACCAGGGCCTGGCTTTGCTTATAAAGAGATGTGTTTATGTTTAGGGCCCATCTAGATAATCCAGGATTATCTCCCCATCTCAGGAGCCTTAATCACATCTGCTGAGTCCATTCTGTCACGCATGGTGACATTCACAACTCCCAGGGACAAGCATCTGGACGCTTTTGCAGGCCTGTACTCAGCCTACTGAGGTGGAAAGGCAGTGCTGTCCAATTCCACTGGCCAGTTATGACTTTTCGTAGTGAGGCAGACTCAATAAGGAGATACTTTATACTATTTTATCCATTTTTAGATGTAAATTCAGTGATATTAAGTATATTCACATTGCTGTACAATTGTCACCATTCCCCTTTTCTAGAACTTAGTTATCTGCCATTAAACAGTAATTTCTCAGCACCCATTAAATTTCCCATTCTCCCACCTCCCACACCTGCCAACCCCATTGTACTTTCTGTCACCATGAATTTGCCTGCTCTAGGTATCTCATATAAGTGGAATCATACATCATTGATCCTTTTGTAGATACAATTTTCAGTAATTTTTTTAACTTGTAGATCTTTTTTTTTTTTTAAGCGACAGAGTCTCATTTTATTGCCCTCAGTAGAGTGCTGTGGCATCACAGCTCACAGCAACCTCCAACTCCTTCCTGGGCTTAGGTGATTCTCTTGCCTCAACCTCCCAAGTAGCTGGGACTATAGGTGCCCACTAGAACCCCTGGCTATTTTTTTGTTGCAGTTTGGCCGGGGCCAGGTTCAAACCTGCCACTCTTGGTATATGGGGCCGGCGCCCTGCTCACTGAGCCACAGGTGCCACCTTAACGTGTAGATCTTAATGTAAATCTTCTCAAATCATTTAACTTATGCCATACATATGGGTCAGGGCAACATCTACTGTGAATGTGAGAGATTGCTAAAAAGAGGCACCAACACTCATGGCCTTTTGGATTTCCAGTCATAATTGCTAGAGTCAGCAGGAGGCCCTGATGTCTATTACCCCAATAAAGAAAAAGAATCTCAGGCGGCGGCGCTGGTGGCTCAAAGGGGTAGGGCGCTGGCCCCATATTCCAGAGGTGGTGGGTTCAAATTTGGCCCCGGCCAAAAACTGCAAAAAAAAAAAAAAAAGGTATTAAAAAAAAAAAAAGATAAAGAACTCAGGTGGCACCTGTGGCTCAAAGGAGTAGGGTGCTGTCCCCATATGCCAGAGGTGGTGGTTCAAACCCAGCCCCGGCCAAAAACTCCCCCCCAAAAAAAGAAAAGAAAAAGAATCTTAAATTTTCCGGGTTCTTCATACTCAACTTTGGCTTTCTTTGTTTTTTTTTTATTTTTTTTTATTTTTTTATTTTTATTTTTTTTATTAAATCATAGCTTTGTACATTGATATGATCATGGGGCATCATATACTAGCTTCATAAACCATTTGACACATTTTCATCCCAATATTCAACATAGCCTTCCTGGCATTTTCCCAGTCACCGTGGCATGACAT
>CAUYPK010042422.1:0-18297 GCA_963574355.1 Loris lydekkerianus | reverse complement strand
CATTCATAGAAATGGTCTGGGGGAGGTGGTTGGAAGGAGGGGGATTGGTGAGAATACATTTGTGGTGCATCTTACAATGGTATATGTGAAACTTAGTAAATGTGGAATGTAAATGTCTTAACACAATAACTGTGAAATTGCCAGGAAGGCTATGTTAACCAGTGTGATGTAAACATGTCAACCGGTCTGTGAAACTAGTGTATGATGCCCCATGATCATACCAATGTACATAGCTATGATTTAATAAAAAAAAAAAAGAAAGAAAGAAATAGTCTGTTAGCGACTCCGAATCCCTAGCTAGGATGATCAGTGAAGGTGTTTCTCTCCCAAAGCTGGTTAGTAAAGGCTGTAAAAGGTGAATATTTCTTCAAATGTGAAGACAGCACTGTAGAACTTTAGGACACAAAAAAATTAAGAAAATATGACATCATTAAAAGAACACAATGATAATTCCATTAACTGACCTCAAAGAAATAGTGACCTATGAACTGCCTGATGAAGAATTTCAAATAATTGTTTTAAGAAATGTTTCAATTTAAAGGGGAATATTCAATATCAGAAAGGTGCCTATTTTTTAAATTAATCAGTAAATTAAATGAAACTTCATTAAAATTCCAGCAAGATAAAAGAAAAAAAAGAAATATTTTAAGTGAGCCACAAGAAAACATAGACAATTCAACAAAATTAGGAACACAACACATGAACAAAATGAGAAGTTCAACAAAAAAGATAGAAATAATAATAAAAAACCGAAGAGGAGGCTCGGCCCCCATAGCTTAGTGATTAGGGCACTGGCCACATACACCAGACTGGCAGGTTCGAATGCAGCCCAAGCCTGCTAAAACAACAATGACAACTAAAACAAAAAAACAGCCAAGCCTTGTGGTGGTCTACCTGAGAGGCTGAGGCAAGAGAATTGCCTAAGCCCAAGAGTTTGAGGTTGCTGTGAGCTGTGACACCACAGCACTCTACCAAGGACAACATAGTGAGACAAACAAAAACAAATAGAAACTCTGGAGCAGAAAAATACAATGAATGAAAAATGAGGAAATTATAGCTAAATGTACCTTTATTTATAAAACATTCATTACAAAATTTTACAGAGTGATAGCCAAAATCTAAAAAATATTTTACAAACATTTTGTAAAATTTTGTAATGCATTTATAGGTGCATTTAAAAGTGCCTTTAACTATAATATCCCATTTTCCCTATGTATGGTGACTTGGGAATGCCCTGTAAAAAATGCAATAGGGTCAAAAAAAACCCTTCAGCCTTAGTCAAGCTGAAGAAAGAATCTGTAAACTCAAAGAAGGTCATTTGAAATTATCCAGTCAGAGGGAAAAAACTAAAAAAGAATGAAAAAAAAAATCAAGAAAGCCTATGGGATTTATTGGAGCCCATCAAGAAAGCTCACATTAGTATTATCGTATTCTCAGAAGAAGAAAAAGAAAAAGAAATGACCAGAAAGCTATTTAAAGAAATAATGGCTGGAGAGATATATGAACATGTAGGTATATGAATCTCAAAAGTCTCCAAATAGCTTCAACCGAAAGAAGACTTCACTGAGACACAATAAAATCAAACTGTCAAAAACTGAAGACAGAATTTTGAAAGCAGCAAGAGAAGAGAAGCTCATCACCTACAAGGGAATTCTCCATGACAATATCTGCAAATATCTCAGCATAAACCACCAAGTCAGGAGAGAATGGAATCATGTATTCAATGTGCTGAACGAAAAAGCTGCTAACCAAGAATACTGTATGTGCCCAGCAAAACTGTCCTGTAGAAGTGAGGAAGAGATAAAGACTTTCCCAGACAAACAAAAGCTGAGGGAGTTCATTTCCACTAGACCTGCCTTACAAAAAATACTAAAGGGAGTTCTACAGGTTGAAACAAAAGGACACAAATTAGTAACATAAAAACATTTGAAAGCATAAAATGCACTGATAGTGGTAAATATATAGTAAAATATAGAATACCTGACTACTGCAGTAACTTAGGTTATATGTGACTTACACATATAAAGGTTAAAAGAAAAAAAGTATTTAATTATAACTACAATAATTTGCTAATGAATTTGTAACATAAAAATGTAAAAGGTGACCTCAAAAACATAAAATGTGGGAAGGGGAATACAAGTATAGAATTTTTGCCAAATCGTTATCAGCTTAAAACAGTTAAGCTTAAAACTGTTATATGTAAATTTTATGTAAATTTCAAGATAACAATAAAGTAAAAACATATGATAGATACAAAAAAAAAACGGTAAGGAAAGCAAAGCACAGGGTGGTGCCTGTGGCTCAAAGGAGTAGAGCATTGGCCCCATATGCCGGAGGTGGCAGGTTCAAATCCAGCTCCGGCCAGAAACTGCAAAAAAAAAAAAAAAAAAGCAAGCAAAGCACAACACTACAGAAAATGATATTACAATTGGAGAGGAAAAAAGAAACCAAAAATCTAAATATTAAAAAAAAGAAAACAATAAAATGGCAATAGTAAGTCCTTACTTGTTAACAATTACTTTAAATGTAAGTGTATTAAATTCTTCGATCAAATATAGAGTGGCTGAACTGATCTTTAAAAAGAAAAGACAAAACTATTGCCTGCAAGAGATTCACTTCAGCTTTAAGAAAATATATAGACTAAAAGTGGGGATGGAAAAAGATATTACCTGCAAATAGAACACAAAAGACAGCAGAAGCAGTTACATTTACATGAGAGCAAATAGGCTTTAAGTTAAAAACTGTCACAAGAGACTCAGAAGATCATAATATAATGACCAAGTGGTCATTCATCAAAAGGATATAATTCTAAATATATATGCACTCAACATCAGAGCACATAAATCAATTATTCACAGATCTAAAGGGAGAAACAGACAGAAATTTAATAATAGTAGTAGACTTCAATACCCCACTTTTGACAACGGATATATCATCAGGAAGAAATTTGAAAAGGAAACAACAGACTTGAACTAGACTAAAGGTACCAAACAATTTGCAGAACATTGCAGTCAATGGCGGCAGAATACACCTTCTTTTCACATGCACATGGAAAAACCGCAAGTTTTACACCTTGTTGGTGAAAATATAAATTGGCACAGCCATTATGGAAGACAGTACAAAAGTTCCTCGAAAAAATTAAAAATACAACCACCATATGATCCAGCAAACCCATTTCTGAGTATATATGGAAATGAAAACAGTATGTCAGGAAACATACGCCATCTGCTGGTCCGGAAGCATCACTGCAGGCTGGAAAGCTGCTTCGCATCTGTACAAGACACTTGAACATCGCCTGTTTAAATTATCCTTGAATTAGAGTTGGTTCTGCCTCTAGCTTCCAATTTGGTTTTGTCATTAGTGCATCATCATTCCTGTGTCAAGTTTCAGTGTTTTAATATTTACAAATTAAAACATTATAATAAAATATTAGAGCAAAACTTAAATGAAGAGACAAAAAATTAAAAAAAAAATTTTTTTTAAAGATTTCACTTGATAGTGTGTGGTGACTATCCCAAACATGACAGAAAGATCCTGAAACCACTGCCTTTTTCTAATATTAGCATAAAAGGAGGCTGGCTGGAGTGGGGGTGACTGGGAGGCAGGCCTAAAATTCAGCTCTTTTTTATGACAATGTCAGGTGATCATTATGAACAGCAATATAGATGTGACAGTCACTGATGCAGAAGAATGGGCACATTCCTCGTAGTTGAAGGTTAAAGTCTCACTTAGACTCATTCTCAGGAGTTAGAGATGGTTGTACTCTAGGGAGGGATAGATGTTCCGTCCAGCTCCTCCAAGATACCTGCAGCCAATGGAGTGGTCCCCAATGGTGGGGCCACAGATAAGAAATATTCCCATGTGTGAACTTTATATAATAATGCTAAAAGGGAGAAACTCCACAACTCAGCCCAGGCACAGCCTAAGTGCCATAGATTCCAAGGAAATAATAGACAAAAACTATGCCATCAAAAGAGGCAAAAAAAAAAAAAAAAAAAAGAAAGAATTTAGTGGCAACTCTAGAAACTTCCCATTCTGCCCCAAAAGACAATTTACTTAATGGCAGGGCCCTGATGGCTGAGTCTGCCTAATTCTGAAGTTTAATATAGGAAGTCAGTTGGGTAACACAGTTAAACCAGGTTTTCATTGGTAATAAAAATCACACACAATCTCTATTTCTCACGTCTCCATCCTGATTGATGTAAGGCTACAAGCTGGTTCTGCCCAGCAGAAATAAGCTTCCCATCTAAACTTAACTGAGGGATGCTGAGAAGTGCAAAACTATGTCTCCACTCTAATCTTTATCATTAAAAGAGCCAATCTTTGATCTTTTTCTTCCTTAATGTTTTATTTCCCTCAGTTAGTTTAGAATTCAAGAGTAGAGTTTAAGGGTGTGATGTATTTGATCTCCTCAAACCCCATACTTGTGTCCAAGGCTCACTGCTCTATAGATGTGTGTGACCACAAACCAGTGATCCAATCCACCCAAGTTTTTGTTTTCTCATCCATAAAATGAAGATAATAGCTGAAACTACTTCCAGAATTATTTGGGGCATGGTATAACCCCCCAAAAGTTCTTGCTCGCTGACTGGCACGCTGTATGTACTCAAGAAATGTTACCTATTATATTTATAATTTTCTATTTTAAATGTATGTTTCTGCTTTGTTATTATAATTTTAATCTTTGCTACTAAAATGCATTGCTCTGTTTCTTTGCAAACTCATTCTTTCAGCACTGACATCAGCTAATGCCCCAAACCCATCTCCACCCCAATCTCTGTGGCGAGGGATTTGAGGCATTAGCTGATATTGGTGAAGATGGGTTTGGGCATTAGCTGCTGTCTGTAGAAATAGGATTGGGGTATTACTGATATCAGTAGAGATGAGTTTGGGGCATTAGCTGATATCAGTGCTGAAAGAACTGGTTTAAAAGGAAAACACAGCACTAAAATTCTAGGGCAAAGATCAAAATTGGACTATTGTCAGAACATAGAAAATAAGAGAAATCCAATTGTATAAAGGAAGAAACAAGTTTTACAATGTGTGTGTGTGTGTTCTAGAAGAGAGTGCAAGAGTCAGGTCAATCAATACCTTGCAAACTGCTAGCATTCAGAGGTTGGCGGGTTATCACTTCCAGAGAGAGGAGGGAATCAGCAGGATTTACAAGTGTGCTTTCCAGACATGTCAGAAACAGGCACAGATGGTGACCATGTAGGATTGCTACGCTAAAGATCCAGTAGATAGAGGCAGAGAGCTCTGTAACAAAGGCCTATAGCTGGGGTACTGCGGCCACTTTCCTATTGTGGCTGATCATCCTGAATATCTCCTGTAAGTTTAAGCTGGAAATGTTGCATACTGTTAGGGGAAAGCAATCAGAGCATGGGACAGTGATGGTAACAATTATAATGATGAGAATGCCTCCTGCATACAGAAGGTACCAAAAAATATGTACACGTTTTCAGCAATGCTGTTGGAAGTAAAATCAATCATTCCCCAAAAAATGTATGAATTGCAGGTGAAATGGATGTGTGCAGTATCTCTAGGTACATTTGATCGGTAATAGTACCTTCAATTCAACTTCGAGAAGTAATGCATAGATAACAGCTCTTAAAATGTGCATATGTTTTTTTTTGGCACCCTCTGTATTTATTGATCCTTAGGTACCAAGCTAAGCAATATATATTCATTATCTCATTTCATCTTCACGCAATCTTATGACGTAGATACAATTTTTATTCCCCTGTTTTGTAAATTAGAAAACCATGCTCGGAATGGTTAAGTGATTTGCCCACAGTCACACAGCAAGTGGGGTGTAAACTTGGTTTATTTGAAAGAATAAAATATTCTTAGATAAGATCTAATAAATTCTTCTGTAAAAATACATTGATAGAAGGGGACCACTAATAAGTGGATTTTGAAAGGTCCCAATAGCAGAGAAAAAAAGAGAAATCTTCATATGCACATACTCGGGATTAGAGATTAGACTTAAAGCTCTTTTTTAGAAGATTATTTTGAACATACTGAAAAAATAAAACTATACTTTGTTTTCAGCAATGCTAAGAAAAATCCCCAAGCACCACAAGAAGAAAGTGGTGTGCAATGGTTATTAATAACTCTCTGTTACTCTCCACAATCTACACAGGGACACAATTACTTCCTATTAATAGCCATAGGTTTAAAGGTAAACTGTGTATAGAAAAGCAAATTATTAGCCATATACTGGTGTTGGCAAAAACTCTTGGTTCTCTAAACCATGACCAATGACAGTAAAATAAGCACTCTCAAAAGGAGTAAAAAGAAAACTAAATAGATATTATTTAAAGCACCATACTCATACAATGTAAAGAGAAAACAAGATGAATGATCTTTGCCTTAAAAGTTGTTCATTATAGGATTCAACAAATGTTTACCTGATTGAATGGAAAAAATAGGTCCTCATTATTCAAATAAACAGCATTTGGAAGACGTATCTTCTATGATATATAGATAAACAGCAGTTTTAAAATTACAAAGATTTACTATGTCACGTGTGTTTTATATTAAAAGATCTATAGGAAAGGAATGAGTTTTGAGCAAAATAAAAATGATCTAAATTTCAAAATTATCAAAATATAGAAAACCTGGAAATCCTATATTCATGGATGAAATGTTATAGTCAAAACTTTATACATAACTCAGCCCCTAAACCAGCCCACAGGGTTTCTTGTTTTAAAGATAATTCCTATCAAAACTTAACAAATAATTCTAGTGCTATTTAAACGATTCCAAAACATAGGGGGGAAAGTTGGAGAATGAATTGAACATAAATCCACTTACTGACCTACCTTCTTAGAAATGTCAGAAAATACGTTTATGGAAATAAACTCATAAAAGTACTATAAAGCTGAAATGTAGACCAGTGATCACAAGGAGTCGATGAAATCTTCTGAGATTGGACTGACAAAAGAAGCTATTGGCTAAAACACATGACAAGGCTATTAGGAAAAGTAGTGATGGCTCTGGACACACTGCCAAGTTTAAGCTGTGGGTGCAAAGGTCAGGAAGAACCCTGATAAAACATCTAGGTAAGTGATTAAAGAAATATATTTTGAATGTCTACGTGGTTGCCTTCCTAGGACTATGACATCCTATGTCTGCTTATAGTAAGAAGCAGAGAACATTAACCTCCAGGCTAAAATCATGAATGTGGGTGTAGGGGCAAGAAAGGAAGAGTAATGTGTTAGTAATTTCCAACACCCAGAGCTAAGCAGAAAACCTACGCCCTTTCCCCACCCCTGCCAAATAGCTACAATAGCATACCTCCTAGAAACATATTTATGGGTTTAGTACCCGCCATCTCTTAAGGCAGGTTTGCCCTCCCCACTGCCATCAGAAAAAACAACCAGCATTTACTAAAAATAGAATAGGAAGATTCTCATATATAAAATGAATGCACAAGCAAGAAACACCTAACATTGTGGGAATTCATTATGAAAAACAGCACTGAACTCAATGAACAGAATACTAAGAAAATAAAGGAACAACAGAACAATTACTTAAAATAAGTCAAAATAATATCCTCAGAGAGTTACAACAGAATCAACGATTAAATAAGGACGGGTTGTTATGTTATGCAATTGTTATAAAGGCCCAATTGATGGGTAGATAGTCCATCAATTATTTGTTTGTTTGTTTGTTTATTTTTGGAGACAGGGTCTCGTTCTGTCACCCTGGGGTAGAATGTCCTGGTGTCAGCTCACAGCAACCTCAAACTCTTGGCCTCAACTGATCCTCTTGCCTCAGCCTCCCGAGTAACTGGGACTATAGGTGCCCACCACAAGCCTTGCTCTACTAGTTTTTTCTATTTTTAGTACAGACAAGGTCTTGGTCTTGCTCAGGTTGGTCTCAAGCAATCCAGCAGCTTTTTGGGCTCCCAGAGTGCTAGGGTTACAGGTGTGAGCCATCACACCCAGCCCATCAGTTTGAATCAGTGTGAGAGTGACTGACTTAAGCCCCAAGACCCAGCTGAGAGCTTCTCCCAGAATGCAGTGCACAAGTGTAATTGGAAAGAAGGAAAAGAACAGCAAAGGAAAACTAATACTGAAATCCATCCCAGATTTCAAAGAGAACCAGAAAAAGGAAACAGGGAGAATTAAAAAAAAATTTTTTTTTTAAAGAAAACTTCCAAGAACTGAAGAACAGAAGGTTCTCAGACTGAATAGGCATCCTGGACACTGATCAGGGTAGATGAGAAGCCCTGTGCTTAGGCACCTAGAAACCGAAGCGTCAAAACATCAGGGTTACCGGCTGGGTTTCTCAGGCAGCAAATTGAGCAATCAGAGTTGTGCAAGTAGGACGTATATTGAGGACTTCTCTCAGAAACAATGCTTGTGAGAGGACAGGGAAAGAGAACTGGGCGGTGGGAGAAGCTGAACGAGCTGCAACATAGTTGCAGTCTGGGCCTCTGATCTCACCTCCCACCAGGAGTCTGAAATGGGTATGAGGCCCTAGGGAGACCTAATTACATCTGCAATAAAGTAGCAAAGTCAGCCTCTGCCCAGCCCCACGCTGAAGCAAGTCCTGAGGCACTGCCCCCTGTCTGTGTCAGCATGACTTCCCAAACCCCTGACTCAGTGACTGAGCACAGCCAGATGGAGCAGGGGTTTCCTCTTCTCATGCCTGAATTGCTGCATTTTTAGACAAGGTCAATGATCCCAACCCTTGCCTTGTCCTGTACATAGGCAATATCTGACCGGATGGATGATTATGCCTCTGTAATCTATAACCAGATGTCCAGTTGCACACAAACATTTCTGCGATTTTATCCTAATGTAACTTCTGAGTTCATGCAGAACCTCAGCCACCTGATAATGAACTGTGGGTGGTAACACTGCTTTGTAGCCATCTAAAAAAAAAAAAAAAAAAACTGTCTGAAAGAGTCAGTTGCAATCTTCAGTATGACTCTGAATAAAACCAGCTTTAATTCTTTAAAAGCTTGATTTTTCTCTTTGGTTGACATAAATTTTCGTGAAATTCTACAAAAGAAAACTATAATGTCGGAAGGTAGATCATTTCTGCAAGGGAGGGGACTGATTGCAAGAGAACATTGGGAGTTATGGGAGTTTGTTCTATAGTATGATGAAATACACTTGTCAAGGGCATTTAGTTATATACTTCAATTTAGTAGATTTTATTATATTTAAACTGCACCCAAATAAAGCTTATTTGGAAAAGAAAATGAGTTCTGAAAGCCAAAAACATAAGAATTTTGGAGGATCAATCTGGGAGACTCGTTGTCCAATAACAGATACTTCAAAAAGAAACAGCTAGAATACTGACTTTGATATAATTCACCAAATTTATAGTTTTACTAGTATTTATTTATGTGGGTGTGTGCACACACACATACTTAGTTCTGTACAATTTTATTATAGTACTGTTTTGTGTGTGTGCTGCCATAATTACTACTGTTCCAAACTTTAATAATTTTATGATTTCATGAATATTATATAAATGAAAGAATATAGTATGTAAGCTTTTAGAATCAGCTTTTTTAATACGCAAACATCCTTCCCTTGAAATTCATCTAAGCTATGTGCATCCACAGTTTCTTACTTTTCATTGTTGAATAATATTTTACAGTATACACCTACCAAACTGCATGTAGCCCCACACCCACTGAAAGACATCAGAATTACTCAGTTTGGGTTATTACCAATAAAGCTATTATGAAAATTTTTCATTTTTCTGGAGGTGAACCCCCAGGCACACAATTGCTGGTTCATGTGGTTATTCTAGCTATAAAACTGTGCTATAGTTTTGTAAGATGTAACCATTCAGGGAAACGGGGTAAAGGGTGCATGGGGTCTCTTTTTGTTCGTCATGAATACATGTGAATCTGGAGCATAATTTGCCAACCTGCTCTAACCAACTGCATTATTCTCCTCTTGAGATTTCTGTTGACCATCTCTCTTTCTGAAATATCTGTTAAGCATAAGAAACTGCCAAACTGTTTTTGAGGGCATACTATTTTATATTCCCCTCACCAGCATTTGGGGTTGTTCCTGTTTTTTTTATTATTTTAAGTATTGTGACAGGCATGTGGTGATGTGTCAATTGTGGTCTTCATTTGCATTTCCCTGATGGCTAACTGAGCATCTATCCGTGTTCTTATTTACCATCTGGGCATATTCTTCCGTGAAATATCTATTCATGTCTCTTGCAGTTTTCCAACTGCATTGTTTGTTTATTACTGTTGAATTTCAGGGATCTCCTCTGCACCAGTGCTTTATTGACTATGTGGTCCTCAGACTTTTTCTTCCAGTGTACAGCTTGTCTTTTCACCCTCTTTATGTGATCTTCCACAAAGCAAAAGACTTTCATTTTGATGAGCTACAATTTATCAACTTCTTCTTTAATGATCATGCTTTTCATATTAAGCGTAAGAATCATTTCTTAGCCTTATGTCTTGAAAAGTTTGTTTTCTTTTGTTAAAGTTGTATAGTTTTGTAGCCCGTGACCCACTTAGAGTTTACTTTTATAGATGTGAAGTTTAGTTTAAAAGTGTTTCTTGGGCAGCGCCTGTGGCTCAAAGAGTAGGGCACCGGCCCCATACACTGGAAGTGGCGGGTTCAAGCCCAGCCCCTGCCAAAAACTGCAAAAAAAATAAAAAGTGTTTCTTTCCTTCCTCTCTCCTTCCCTTCCTTCCTTTCTTTTCTTCCTTCCTTCTTCCTTTCCTTCCTTCCTTCCCCCCCTTCCTTCCTTCCTTCTTGCCTATGTGTATTCAATATTTCCAGTACTATTTGTTTATTTATTGAAAAAGCTATCATTCTTCCATTTAATTGCTTTTTCACCTTTGTCAAAAATTGTTACACAATTTCTGTTATCCTATTTCTGGTTATTTTTGTACCATCCCTTTGATCTATATGTGTCTTTCTCCAACTGTCTTCCTCCATTTATTAGCTTTTGTTAGCGAAGCGTATTGCTATAACCAGTCTGTTTATTTATATACGGTCTGTGCTTGCTTTTATACACAAAGGCAGAGTTGAGTAAGACAGACACTGTATGTCCCATAAAGCCTAAAAGACTTACTGTCTTGTTCTTTACAGAAAATGTCTTTGAACCTGGCTTAAAGAACAGTTGCTCCATATTGAAGCAGGAGGACATAGACTTTCAGAAAAAAGATCTCCACAAAAATGCAATTAACAGTTTAACCAGGGTCCCTGTGGCACAATCAGTTAGTGTGCTCGGCTGTTACTAGGAAGACTGGTGGTTTGGAGCCCACCCAAGGATGTCAGGGATTTTTTAGACCAGGCACAGTGGCTCACGCCTGTAATCCCAGCACCCTGGGAGGCCAAGACGGGTGGAGCCTTAGGGAGAGTAACAAAAGGAACCTTAAAGGAGAGTAACCGAAGTGTGGGGAGCTGGGACGTAGTATGGGTTCTGGGCGATGGGTATAAGATTAAAAAGTGGCTTTGAGTCTAGTTAGAGGTCTCAACCAAACAGGGGAGTGGAGCACTTAGGAATTATTAGGAAAGAATGGGAGAATGTCAGGTGTTCTAACTGACAAGTGAGAGCGGGAGTTTTGAGTGTGGTAGAGGGGATGCCATTGGCCCTAACCACAGAAATGGAAGAGGACAGTAGTGGCCTTGAAAAATCAGGCAGTAGCGAGCATGTGACCCTGTGTCCAGGAGGAAGGACATTCTCTTACTGGCAACTGAAGACAAAGCCCAGGCTCTGCGAATGAGATGTAATGGTGGGACCTACGAGCATGGGCCCTGCAGTCTTCAATATATGGTCCCAGGAGTGCGGGCAGCTTAAATTCGGGCTCAGCCGCTGTCTTGAAAGGGTTGGCTCCAGGCCCTGTAGCCTGGGACAGTCCTCCCTCTGGTGACCTTGGACACCACAAACTGGGCAGGGTCTGAGTAGGGCTCGATGATTAGAGTAGCAGAAGGCCCCCTGTCCCTTTTTGCCACACTTGCAGCAAGTGGCTCGAGGCTGTGATGGATGAGGCAGGAGTGTCGGTTACCTGGTAGAGCCCTCCTCTGTCCCCGAAGGGCAGAGGCCCGCATCTGGCACCCAGCTGGCCTAGTCCTGGCCACCTCCTCCTCTCCCTTGTGTGGACCTTCAAGGTCAGTTTAACTAATTCCTTTTGGGGAGTCTGGGATCCGTCCTCGAGTTTTTGAAGGTTTTCTCTTGTATCTGAGGCTGATTGAAAGATAAAGTGGGTATTAGGTACAGCCTTCCAGCCTCGGCTTTGGCATTGAGGTTAGTATATGTTATGAGTGTGAAGTGTCTTTGGAGGCTGTGGCTGCACCCTGATGTGGGTTTTCTCTTCAGGAGTGGTGGTGGGGAAAAGCATCGTAAATGTCCTGCCAGGGAGGCCACAGGATGAGGTTAAATATTGGAATGTTTTGTAAATTGGGTAGGGTCATTTGAAAAGGACCCAAGGTGCTTTTCAATTTGGGAAAGATGTCCCAGGTTAAAGGGGACATGGATCCTGATCACACCCTCTGCTCCTGCTGCTTCTCATAATGGTAAAATAGCTCCCGGAGGCTGTCCCTGAGAGCAGGGGTGTGGACGAGGAAAGGAGTCAGACGGAGGGGTTCGGGGTGTAGGAGTCAGGGACTCAGTGGGAGCAGAAGATTCAGGAGGCGGAGAGGCATAAGGCAGGGGACAGAGTGGTCAGCAGGGTCAAAGTCCCAGACAGAAGTGGTGCTGTTGGTTGAGAAGGAGAATTTGAAAAGTGGTACAGGTCTGCCAGAGGGAAGGATGACTCAGAAGGAAGAAGAAAGCTCAGAGACAGCCCAGACCACATGCTGTTGTGAGTTAGGTAGTTGTTAACATTTCTGGGAATGTTTAAATTGAAAATGTCAATTTAGGCTATTGGTTTCCCTTGTCTAACTTGCACTGGGGCCAGGCAGTGCTGGGGAGACAATCTAATACCCCCTTTTACACGCAGGCTGCCCAGTGGGTTGAGGACACAGCCCGTGGTGTGTTTTGGGAGGGAATTGAACAGCAGCTACCCACATGTAAGGTAAGGAGGAGGAACGGGGCGGAGGCTCATCACAGGGAGGCTGGTGTGCCCATGTCCCAGAGGATAAAGTCCAGAGAACCCTGTCCCTCAGGTGTCCCCCAGGGAAGGTGTTGGGGGGTGTGTGTGTCAGGACACTGATCCCAGATCCCAGGGGAAATCCCAACCTAGTGCTAGGATTTGGGGAGGAGCAAATGAAGAGAGGAGGAGCCCTTCCTTCAATTTACCAAGTCCGGATGAATTAGTTGGTAGTGGGAAGGAGGGCTGCAGCAAGGTCTGGAGTGGTCCCTGGACTGGCCTCATTGCCCCCTTTCCCGTCCAATGCACCATAAAGATGGGAGGTTCTGGCAGAGAACTGGGGTGAGGATCTGCAAGAAAGGAGAGGAGGCCAGTCCAGGGAGGAGGAAAGACTGTCACAGAGGGGAAAGGAGAGTGGAGACTGAGCAGGGGTCAGCTCTGAGGATTGAAAATTCAGACATAGCATACCGTGTGAGTCGTCTATGAGAAATCATTCCATGATTCTGGTGCAGAAAGCAGAATGCTGCTTCCTGTCCTCCAAAGATGCCCACATCCCAATCCCCAGAACCTGTCAACATGCTGCCCTACATAAAATAGTAAAAAGGGACTCTGCTGCTGTGATTAAGCTAAGAATCTTGAGACAGCAGATTATCCTTGATTATCCAGGAGAAATCAGTGTGATCACAGGGGCCTTATCAGAGAGAGGCAGAGGGCTTTGAGTGAAAGAAGATGTGCCCTGAGGCAAGACTGAAGAGGAGAGAGAAATGTGAGGAGTTCCACCCTTGATTCTGAGCATGGAAGAAAGAGCTACAAGCCAGGGAATGAGGAAACAGATTCTCTGCCAGAGTCCCCAGAAGGAAATCACCCCTGCTAACACCTTGACATTAGCCCAATGGACTAATTCTTGGCTTTTTACCTAAAGACTACGTTAATAAATTTGTGTTCACTTAAGCTGCTCATTTCTGGTAATTTTTAACAGCAGCAATAGAAAACTAATACACCTACTAATGCAAAACTCCAAGTAATTAGCCAAAAAATTGTGATGTTTTGAAGGGAAAAGAAGGGGAGAGATACATGTGTGCCTGTGTGTGCTCTTCTGAGTGTCTGTGGCTGGGGGATAGGGTAAGATAAATAATCATTTGTATTCCTAAGCAGTAAGCCAGCATTTCTGAAATTAAAATATCAAAGACAGCTAATAGGTAGATATAAAAAGCAGAATACAAGTGAAAAGAGGAGCAAGATGTTAGAGGCTACCAATTTTTATTATAAGTTATATCATACTCTCTGCCATTCATCTATGTACCTGTATCAATTTTTTTTTTTTTTAAAAAGGTTACTGTTGGCTAGGCGCCTGTAACTCACTGTCTGGGGCACCAGCCACATACACCAAAGCTGGCAGGTTTGAATCCAGCCCGGGCCTGCCAAACTACAATGACAACTACAACCAAAAAATAGCCAGGGCGTTGTGGCGGGCACCTGTAGTCCCAGCTACTTGGGAGGCTGAGGCAAGAGAATCACTTAAGCTCAGGAGTTTGAGGGTGCTGTGAGCTGTGATGCCACCACACTCTACTGAGGGCAACAAACTGAGACTCTGTCTCAAAAAAAAAGAAAAAGAAAAAAAAAAAAGGTTACTGTTATGGACTGAATGTTTGTGTCTTCCCAGTTTATATATTAAAATCCTAGTCTCTAATAATATTAGAAGGTGAGGCTCTTGGGTGGTAATTAGGTCATAAGGGGGGAAGCCCTTGTAAATGGCACTAGTGACCTCATAAAAAGGGATCCCAGACGGTTGTCGCTGCTCTTTCTGCCCTGTGAAGTTATAATAAAAAGTCAGAAGTCTGTAGCCCTAAGAGGGCCTCACCAGAACCTGAACAAGCTGGCACCCCAATCTCAGACTTTCAGCCTCCAAAATAGTGAGAAATAAATTTCTGTGGTTTATGAAGTCCCCCCAGTTCAAGGTGCTTTGTTAGTATCCCAAACTGACTAAGAGAGAAATTGCAAAAAGTGTGGAATCAGCTTTGGAACTGAGTAACAGGTAGAGGTTGGATGAGTTTTGATATGTGTGCTTTTACAAAAGTCTGGATTATCATGAATGGTCTTTTAAAGGCAATTCTGATGAGGTTTCAGAAAGAAAAAGAGGAGAGCCACAGAGAAAGCTTCTGTCTTCTCAGAGCCATGAACAGAATGTTGGTAGAAATATGGATGCTATAGACCATTCTGATGAGGCCTCCGATGGAAATGAGGAATTTAATACTGGAAACCAGGGGAAATCCAATGCTTGTTATAATGTTGTAAAGAACTTGAATGAGTTATGCTCATGTTCCCCTTGCTGTTTGGAAGGTAGAAATTTTGAGCAATAAAACTGGATATTTTGTTGAAGTTATTTCTAGGCAAAATATTGAAGGAGTGACTTGGTTACTCCTGAGTGCTTGCAGTAAAATATAAGAGGAGAGAAATTAATTGAGTATGAAATTGTTAAGCAAAAAGGAATCATAACTTAAAGATTTGGAATTTCTCAGTCTTTCCATAACACCAAAAATGAGGAAGTATTTTGGTGCATTGTAAAGATGTGGTGGACAGACTATTTGATAAACTTAGCAGTGTGGGTATGAACCATGGATGGAATCGACCATTCCTACGAAGCCAGGAATGAAAATGTGATTATAGCAGCAGAAACACTGCTACCTAAAAATAAAGAAAACAGAGTAAAAGGGACAACATTAAGGAAGACTGCTGGACTTCATAGACCCTAGAATACCAGGACCTAAAGCTATCAACGTATGTTACTCTTAAAACATTGAAGAAAGAAGAATCTCAAAAATAATTCAAAGATGATAAGGTTACCATGGCTACCACAGACCCAGAGTGTGTGGGTGGGGCTGCCTCCATCTCAATTTCAAGAGATAGAACCAATATCCTGCAGAGCCATGAGCATACAGCCACTCAGTGGAGCCTCTACAGACAACGATAGCGTGGGCAGAGCTCTGCTGAGCTGTGGGAATGGCATTGCCCTTCAAGGCGAGGAAGTTGTAAAATTGTTCTCCAGCCTTAAAATCTCATGGGGCTTTCCTTGCTACATGTCAACCTTTTGCCCCTCAATAAGTAAAGAAATAAATTCTGGTAATGTTCTTGGCTTTTCTCTGTTTTTTTTTTTTTTTTTTTTTTGGTTTTGGTAAAATATAAGGATTGACTCTAGATATTAATATCTGAATAAAAAATTAAAGGTGTATATCCTAGTAAGTTGAGATTGCTATCAAAAATATGTAGTCTGGGTAGTTTAAAAAAATAATCATTTACTTCTCATGGTGTTGGAGGCTGAGAAAGTCAAGATCAAGGCGTTTGCAAAGCCATTGTCTGGTGAGGACCTGCTCCCTAGTTCAGAGATGACCAGCCTCTTACTGTGTCCTCCCATGAGGAATGAGGGAGTTTTCAGGGGATTCTTTTTTATGGGTGCTGATCTCATTTATGGAGGCTCCACCTTTATAACTCAAGCACCTCCTGAAAGCCTCACTTCCAAATACCATTAACACATGAATTGGGAGTGAAGGGACATTCAGTCTATAACAGTGTATATTAACACTTTCAGAGTTACTACTAAAAATATTAATAAGATGTATGTCTTTCAAATTACCAATGGAGGTTCTATTTCCAGCATGGCTAAATGAACATGTATTAGGCTAATCCTCCAAGAGATAACAGCTATAAAGTCTGAAGCATGGGGAAACTAACCAAAGATGTGAGAGAGAAACCAAAAGTAAGCACATTCTGAAGAGGGTTGACATTTGGAATAAGAGAATAGTACTGGATTAGTTCCCTTTTTAAAATAGCCTTAAAACTCAAAAAAAAAAAAAAAAAAAAAAAAAAACCTAGGTTGCACTATGCAACACACCTAAAACTCTTTAGTAAACCCTCTTTTTGACTTAAAAAGGCAGATTATAGTCACCACAAAGTCACTAAAAAGTAAAAAGGAATCTTGGAAATGAAAATTAAAAAAGCACTTGGGAATCCCAAATGCTATGCACAGTCTCTAACCCAACCTCTAGTCATCCCCCAGACCAGGCAGTCATATTCCAAGCTGCCCAACTAGAGGTAAGAGAACTGAACTGAGATTTGAGCTGTTTTCCAAGGAACAGAGTTTGCAGTTTGAATTTAACCCAATACATTGCCTACTAAAACAATAAGAACAAATAAACAATGCTAACCAGAGGAATATAACAGAATCCACAGTCTTCACAACATAACTTCACAACGTTCAGTATTCAATCCTAAATTACTCACCTTATGAATAAATATGAAAACATGGCCCCCTTTCAAAAACAAAGATATACAATAGAGACTGAGCCCAAGATGACTCAGATACTGGAACTGGAAGATTTTTTTTTAATGAAATTATAGTTATGTACATTAATGCAATCATGGGGTACAATGTGCTCGTTTTATATACAATGTTTTTTTTTATCATTCTAATTTTATTTTGTTTTTATTGTTAAATCATACCTGTGTATATTAGTGCAATCACCTATACCCATTCTAAGATGCACCATAGATGTGGCCCCACCCATTACCCTCCCTCCACCAAAACCTCCCCCCTCCCTTCCCCTTCCTTGGCCCTTTCCCCATTGTCTTGTGCTATAGTTCGGTTATAGCCTTCATGTGAAAGCTATAATTTAGCTTCATAGTAGGGCTGAGTACATTGGATACTTTTTCTTCCATTCCTGAGATACTTTGATAAGAAGAATATGTTCCAGCTCCATCCATGTAACATGAAAGAGGTAAAGTCTCCATCTTTCTTTAAGGCTGCATAGTATTCCATGTTATACATGTACCACAATTTGCTAGTCCATTCATGGGTTGATGGGCACTTGGGCTTGTTCCATGACTTAGCAATTATGAATTGGGCTGCAATAAACATTCTGGTACAGATGTCTTTGTTATATTGTGACTTTTGGTCTTCTGGGTATAAACCTAGTAAAGGAATTATAGGATTGAAAGGCAGGTCTATTTTTAGATCTCTAAGTATTCTCCAAACATCCTTCCAGAAGGAACGTACTAGTGGGCATTTCTACCAGCAGTGTAGAAGTGTGCCCTTTCCTCCACATCCATGTCAACACTTCTGGTTTTGGGAGTTTGTTATGTGGGCTACTCTTAACTGGGGTTAGGTGATATCTCAAAGTAGTTTTGATTTGCATTTCTCTGATGATTAAGGATGATGAGCTTTTTTTCATGTGTTTGTAGATTTTGCATCTGTCTTCTTTAGAGAAGTTTCT
>CAUYPK010042421.1:0-16138 GCA_963574355.1 Loris lydekkerianus | reverse complement strand
GCAGCCTTAAAGAAAGATGGAGACTTTACCTCCTTTGTGTTTACATGGATGGAGCTGGAACATATTCTTCTTAGTAAAGTATCCCAAGAATGGAAGAAAAAGTATCCAATGTACTCACCTCTACTATGAAACTAATTTAGGGTTTCCACATGAATGCTGTAACCCATTTGCAACCTAGGAATATGGAGAAGGGGAGGAAGGGGGTGGAAGGAGGGGGACTGGTGAGAATACACTTCTGGTGCATCTTACAATGGTATATGTGAAACTTAGTAAATGTAGAGTGTAAATGTCTCAACACAATGACTGTGAAATTGCCAGGAAGACTATGTTAACCAGTGTGATATAAACATGTCAACCGGTCTGTGAAACTAATGTATGATTCCCCATGATCATACGAATGTACACAGCTATGATTTAATTAAAAAAAAAAAAAAAAAAGAGTGGTATGGACTGACAGCACAGAGCAGAAGGCTGAAGAGGAGTGAATAAGAAGTTCAAAACTGATAGAAGTAGATTAAAAAATATATTCTTTTTGAGATATTTGATGATTAGGGAAGGAAATTAAGTTTCACTTAAGGAAGAAAATTGTAAGACAAAAATAGTGCGGCTGAGAGGGAAGTGTATAGTATTAAAAGCCTATGTCAAAAATTACAAAGATCCCAACTATACCACAAGACTATGGGGAAAGGACCAAGGAAGGGGAAGGGAGTGGGGAGGTTTGGGTGGAGGGAGGGTAATGAGTAATACCACATCTATGGTGCTTAATTTTTATCTATAATAAAAAAAAAAAAAAACCTTTACAAAAAAAAAAAAAAAATTACAAAGATCATAAATTAACAACATAACATCACCCCTCAAGGAACTAGAAAAACAAGAACAACCAAACCCAAAGGTAGCACAATTATAGAAATAACAAAGATCAGAGAAGAACTAAATAGAGAGCAATAAACAATACAAATAAGTGATCAGCAAAACAAAAAGTTCATTCTTTGAGAAGATAAATAAAATTGATAAGCCACTAGCTAGACTAACCAAGAGAGAAGATCCAAAGAAATAGAAACAGAAATGAAAAAGTAACATTACAGTTCATACTACAGAAATAGAAAACATCATCAGAGAGTATCATGAACAACTATATGCTCATAAACTAGCAAACCTAGAGAAAATAAATGGTTGAATTCCTGAAAACATACAACCTGCTGAGATTAAACTAGGAAAAAATATAACTCCTGAATGAGAAATAGCAAGATTGTATTAGTAATAAAAACCTCAAAGAAAACAACCACACGAACAGAAGGACTTGTAGATGAATTCCACCAGACATACCAAGAACTGGTGCCAATCCTACTTTAACAATTCGAAGTTATCAAGAAAGAGGGAATCCTTCATAACTCATTCTACAATGCCAGCATCACCTTGACTCTAAATCCAGGAAAAAGTGCAACAACAAAAAAGAAAACTACAGACCATACAAAACATAAATACACAAATCCTCAATAAAGTACAAGCAAAAAACACATCAGAGGGTTAATTCACCACATGTACCAAATTTAAAACCATCTGATTATCTCAACAGATGCAGAAAAAGTATTTTATTAAAATGAGCATCCTGGGCAGCACCTGTGGCTCAAAGGAATAGGACGCTGGCCCCATATGCCAGGGATGGCAGGTTCAAACCCAGCCCCAGCCAAAAACTGCAAAAATTAATTAATAAATAAATTTTAAAAAAAAGAGCATCCTTTTCATGGTAAAGACTCTAAAATACACTAGGCATAGAAGGACATACATATATCTCAAAATAATAACATCTATATATGAGAATCCCACAGCCAATATCATACTGAATGGGGAAAAATGTAAAGCATTCTCCCTAAGAACTAGAACAAGAAAAGAATGAGCCCTCTCACCACTTCTATTCAACATAATACTGGAAGTCCTAGTCAGAGCAATTAGGCAAGAGAAAGAAATAGAGTATCCAAATTAAAACAAAAAGAAAAGTCAAGCAATCTCTGTTTGCTGATGATACCTAAAAGTCCTAAGGACTCATCCAAAAGACTCCTAGATTTCATAAATGAATTTAGCAAAGTCTCAGAATTTAAAATCAATATGCAAAAATTAATGGCATTTCTACATACCAAGAACGACCAAACTGAGAACCATACCAAAAATTCAATCCCATTTATAATAGCTGAAAATAATAATAATAAAATACCTAGCAAGAATTTAACCAAGGAGATGAAAGATATCTACTGATGAAAGAAATCATAGACAAAACAACCAAGTCCCATGCTCCGGAAATAGAAGAATCAATATCACCACACTTCCCAACGCAGTCTACAGATTGAATGCAATTCTTATCAAACCAACAATGTCATCTTTCACAGAATGAGAAAAAAAATCCTAAAATTCATATGAAGCCAAAAAAATAGCTCAACTAGCCAAAGCACTCCTAAGCAAAAGGAACAAACTCACATCAGATTACCTGACTTCAAATTATACAAGTTTATATTAACTAAAATAGCATGGTACTGGTGTAAATAGACACATAGATCAGCGGTATAGAGAACTCGATATCATATACCTACAATCAGTTGATCTACCACAAAGCAGACAACTTTCATCATAAAGACATAATAAATGGATATAATAATGTTTCTGGGAAAATTGTATAGCTATATGCAGAAGAATGAAACTGGATCCCTGTTTCTCTATACAAAAACCAAATCAAGATGTACTGAAGACTTATAAGACAAAAAGTCATAAAAATCCCTGAAGAAAACCAAGGAAAAACTCTTTGGGACATTGCCCTAGACAAAGAATTTATGACTAAAACCCCAGAAGCAAATGCAACAAAAATAAATAAGTAGGACTTAACTAAACTAAAAAACTTGTGCATAGGCCAGGCATGGTGGCTCACAACTGCAATTTCAGAACTCTGGGAGGCCGAGACTCCTGAGGTCAGGAGTTTGAGCCCAACCTGAGCAAGAGCAACACCCACCCCACATCTCTACAAAAAATTAGCCAGGCATGGTGGCATGTACCTGTAGTCCCAGCTACTTGGGAGGCTGAGGCAGGAGAATCACTTGATCCCAGGAACTTGAGGTTGCTATGAGCTATGATGATGCCACTAAACTCTACACAGGGCAACAGAGCTATGCAGGGCAACAGAAGAAGACCTTGTCTCAAAACCAACAAAAAAAACCCTTATGTACAGCAACACATGTATTTATCAGTACAGTGGCTTAGTTCCTTATGTTGACCACCTCCATATGTTGACTAATTTGTTACAGTCCCTTGGGTGGTCAACTCATAGAAGTTCTACTATACGTATATCAATGAAATTCAAGTTGTACCTCCTAAATATATTAAACTTTTTTTTTAAAGAAGAGAATGTGTTTGCACAAGTAGGACCTGAAATACTAGTGCCATAAGTTACAAGTTACCATTAATCTCCAGCTACCTCTGTCTGCCTGAGGGATAAGAAATAGACAGATTTAAGACTATTATTATTGTTCAGATAGAGAATAATTAGGATGAAAAAGCTATCTACCTAAAAGTGAAATTCTCTTAGGTTAATTCTGGCTGGTCTTGAACCTGTGAACTCAGGCAATCTACCCACCTCAGCATCCCAAGTGCTGGGATTACAGGCATGAGCCACCACACCAGCTATCACTGATTTTTTTTTTAAGTTTAAGGTTATAAAGGTCACCCTTGTAAACACAAAGATCTTTGTGCTGATCATAGATAGGAAACACTAAACTAAACCCACAGAGCATGATACAGTTATGTCAATATTTTTAAAACATTAAGGAAAAACTTTACATTAACTATTTCAATATTTATTTCACTTCCATTTTATTAGTAAATTTTCTTGAAAGAATCAAATAGTTCTTTTCAGATCAGAAAAGCATATTTAAAGGACAGGGTTTTTTTGTTGTTGTTGTTTCTTTAGCTTATCTGAATGTTTTCTCTGTAAATTTTATTTATTGCTCTCCTGGCTACACATGTAGAAAATTTAATACCCAGAGCATAAATGTTAACAAAGTGATTTGAACAGCAAACGTGAAAGTAATGACAAAATATGGTAACATAAAATCTTGTGAAAATACCCTAAAATGCAAATTGTCTCAGTTTGTTATTTTTGTGTTTTGTATACTTTCATGTTTTATTAACATTCAGATCTAGAAACTGTGTTAGCTGTATTCCTTGCTTCTTTATCACAAGAACTCATAAAATAGCAACTATTTGCAACAGCTTTTCTCTGTCAGGTAATAATAAACAAAACCAGCAGTGATCAAAGCCAGTAACAGTTAACCCATTTAATCTTTACCTTGATAGGATGTACATCTGCTTATATGGGATAAGTGCCAAGGTTTTAGCACAGTTTCTCTAAACAATGGATTGATGACAAGTCTATATACACTATAAATTTTTCCTTAGGTGGTCCTTTTATTTCACATTGCTTTCATACTGGTAGGAAGGACTATGTTCTTAATATAGTAGCGTTTGATTTTATCATACTAAATATATCTGCCTGAGTTATTATTAAATATAAAAGCCTTCAGTAGAATTTATTCTTCTTTATTTTATAATTGTATTCTTGTTCAGAGTTTAAATTGTCATGATCCTGACAGAAATAAGTTAAAGTGACCCTACAAACTTTACTTCATGTAAATAGTCATTTTGGCAGTATTTTTTTTTTATTGTTGGGGATTCATTGAGGGTACAATAAGCCAGGTTACACTGATTGCATTTGTTAGGTACAGTCCCTCTTGCAATCATGTCTTGCCCCCAAAAGGTGTAGCACACACTAAGGCCCCACTCACCCTCCCTCATTGGCAGTATTATTTTTAAGCATTCAGAAGTTTTGTCTAGCAAATGAGATAGACTCCTGCTTCTTCTACCACTTATATATAACCACTTTACCTTCTTTCTATTTTCTACGCTCCCCTATTTCTGCCAGAAATCTTGGTCTCTCCTGTGTCTGGAATGTTCTTTCCTTGTTCCTTGAGGAGCTTTTAATCATGCGAATCTCAGCCCAAAGGTCATCTCAAAGAGAAGTACCTGGAAGTATCAAACAGTAACCTCTTCCTAGTAGTCTCAGAACCCTGTTACTCTTCTTGATAATATTTTATTTTGTTTCATTTTAGTCATATACTTGACATCTGAAATTAACTTCTTTGTTTTCGTGTTTATTACCTCTAGCCCTAAATTAGAATGTAATTTCAATGAGAGCAAGGATATTATCTGTCCGTAAGTGTTATACTCCCAACACTCAGAACACCTTGAGTGTAGGCACCTAGTACATTGTTATAATCAGTGTCATATGCCATTTTAGAAAGTATCTTAATAGACCAGAGACAGCCGTTAGCCTAGGAAAGACCTGACATGACAAGATTTATCTAATACTAAACCCACTTGGATAGACTTTAGGACAGACCCTTGTAATTCCAAATTCCACACCATATTGAAATAAGCCTTATCTCAATGAACTAATCCTATTTGGAGTTCTTTGTTTGGTTGGTTTTGGGGGGGGGGGGGGTTTCTGGCAACTTTTACACCATAAGACTATGTGGCAATTCCTAACAATTGTACTAAATTGCCTTATAATAAAATAAAAGTAAGTTTTTGAACTTTCTACCAAAATGTATAATCAATATTTATGGATAACATCTATTATTTCAACTTTTTAAATAGAATGTTTAAAATTTCCTATGTCAGCTCGGCGCCCGTAGCTCAGTGGTTAGGGTGCCAGCCATATACACTGGAACTGGCGAGTTCAAACCCAGCCCGGGCCTGCTAAACAACTATGACAACTACTACTACTACAACAACAACAACAACAAAGGAAAAATAGCCAGGTAGGTGCCTATAGTCCCAGCTACTTGGGAGGCTGAGGCAAGAGAATCGCTTTAGCCCAAGAGTTTGAGGTTGCTGTGAGCAGTGACTCAGCACTCTACCAAGGGTAACATAATGAAACTCTATCTCAAAAAAATAAATAAATAAATAAATAAATAAATAAAATTTCCTATGTCATCTATATGATAAATTTTGACTACTCTTCAGCATTTGGTCTAATAATAAAAAGAGGATGCAAATTACCAATATTGGGAATAAAAAAGAAATATTGCCAGATTCTATAGATATCAAAAAGATAAAAATGAAATATTATGAACAACTATGTATTTGTATCTGTAAATTTGACAACATACATGAAATAGACAAATGACTTAAAAAATAAAGGTGGCTAAGGAGCCAGCCACATACACCAGAGCTGGCGGGTTTGAATCCAGTCCGGGTCCTCCAAACAATAATGACAGCTACAACCAAAAAATAGCTGAGCATTGTGCCAGGCACTGTAATCCCAGCTACTTGGGAGACTGAGGCAAGAGAATTACTTATGCCCAAGAGGTGGAGGTTGCCGTGAGCTGTGACACTACAGCACTCTACCCAGGGCGACAGCTTGAGACTCTGTCTCAAAAAAAATAAAAAAGTAACAAGGAATGAGGTAGAGATATGAGTAGTGCTTTATGACAAAAACCTTTCCACGGGCTTGGTGCCTATAGCTCCACGGTTAGGGCTCCGGCTACATACACCAGGGTTGGTGGGTTCAAACCCGGCCGAGGCTTGCTAAACAATGACAACTATAACAAAAAAAATAGCCAGGCGTTGTGGCAGCTGCCTACTTGGGAGGCTGAGGCAAGAGAATCGCTTAAGCAAAGAGTTTGAGGTTGCTGTGAGCTGTGACACTACAGCGCTATACTGAGGGAAAATTAGTAGGACTCCGTCTAAAAAAAAAAAAAAAAAAACCTTCCCACAAACAGATGTTTAGGCCCAGATGGCTTCATTGGTGAAATCTATCAAGCATGTAAGAAACAAGTAATGCCAAATTTATACAAACTCTTTCAGAATATATAAGAAAAAGAAATACTTACTCTCATGAGACCAAGATATTCCTGATAACTAATATTTGGCAAAAGCCTAATAAGAAAAGTAAATTATCAACCAATTTTCCTTGTAAACAAAAGTACAAAAATACTTAACCAGATAGAGCAAATCAAATCAAGCACTATATAAAACAGTGTATCACAACCAAGTGAAATTTATCAAAGGAATAGAAAATGAGTTTAATGGTTAAGAAATTAATCAGTACAGGGGGCCTGAGCCAGGCCCGCCCCTCCGGGGGCTCCGCCAGCAGCGGACAGCGGCCCCAGAGTAGCGCCCGCGCTGCGGCCCACAGGACCGCACCGCGACCGCCCAGGCCGGCCCGGAGGAGCGCCCGCCGCCACCACCACCGCCGCCGTGGAGCAAGGATGTTGCTCTGTCACCAGGACTAGAGTGCAGCGACATCATCATAGCTCACTGCAACCTCAAACCACTGGGTTCAAGTAATCCTCTTGCCTCATCCTCCCATACAGCTGAGACTACAGGAGATGTGGGACATGTGGATTTAGGATACGAATTCATTTGAGAAACCACTTTGGGGGTATGAACGTGATTTCTGATGAAACTGGATTGGAATAATTTTCATGATCTTTGTATATTTATATGTATATATTTTAAATTTTTGCATTTGAGTTAAAGTGCCATGAGAAAATTTACATATTGCAAGGTGGTCCTAGCCACCTCCTTGATTTTGGTACTCTTGGACATGTTCCTGCTGCTTTACTTCAGTGAATGCAACAAACGTTATGAGAAGGAAAGGGGACTGCCTGCTGGTGATGTTCCAGAGCCAGTACAAAAGCCTCATGAAGGTCCTGGAGAAATGGGGGAGCCAGTTGTCATCCCTAAAGAGGATCAAGAAAAGATGAAAGAGATGTTTAAGATCAATCAGTTCAATTTAATGGCAAGTGAGATGATTGCTCTCAACAGATCTCTGACAGATGTTAGGTTAGAAGGGTGTAAAACAAAGGTGTATCCAGATAATCTTCCTACAACGAGTGTAGTGATTGTTTCCCACAATGAGGCTTGGAGCACACTGCTACGAACTGTCCATAGTGTCATTAATCACTCTCCAAGACACATGATAGAAGAAATTGTTCTAGTAGATGATGCCAGTGAAAGAGACTTTTTGAAAAGGCCTCTAGAGAGTTATGTGAAAAAACTGAAAGTACCAGTTCATGTAATTCGAATGGAACAACGGTCTGGACTGATCAGAGCTAGATTAAAAGGAGTTGCCGTGTCTAAAGGCCAAATGATCACCTTTCTGGATGCTCACTGCCAGTGCACAGTGGGCTGGCTGGAGCCTCTCTTAGCCAGGATCAAACATGACAGGAAAACAGTGGTATGTCCTATTATTGATGTGATCAGCGATGATATTTTTGAGTACATGGCAGGTTCTGACATGATCTATGGTGGATTCAACTGGAAGCTCAATTTTCGCTGGTATCCTGTTCCCCAAAGAGAAATGGACAGAAGGAAAGGTGATCAAACCCTTCCTGTCAGAACACCTACAATGGCAGGAGGCCTTTTCTCTATAGACAGAGATTACTTTCAGGAAATTGGAACATATGATGCTGGAATGGATATTTGGGGAGGAAAAAACCTAGAAATTTCCTTTAGGATCTGGCAGTGTGGAGGGACTTTGGAGATTGTTACATGCTCACATGTTGGACATGTGTTTCAGAAAGCTACACCTTACACGTTTCCAGGAAGCACAGGGCGGATTATCAATAAAAATAACAGACAACTTGCAGAAGTGTGGATGGATGAATTCAAGAATTTTTTCTATATAATTTCTCCAGGTGTTACAAAGGTAGATTACGGAGACATATCATCCAGACTTGGTCTAAGGCACAAACTACAATACAGGCCTTTCTCTTGGTACCTAGAGAATATTTATCCTGATTCTCAAATTCCACGTCACTATTTCTCATTGTGAGAGATATGAAATGTGGAAACAAATCAATGTCTAGATAACATGGCTAGAAAAGAGAATGAAAAAGTTGGAATTTTTCATTGTCACGGTATGGAAGGTAATCAGGCTTTGCTTGGATGTTTCCAAACTTAATGGCCCAGTCACGATGCTCAAATGCCACCACCGAAAAGGCAACCAACTTTGGGAGTATGACCCAGTGAAATTAACACTGCAGCATGTGACCATTAATCAGTGCCTGGATAAAGCCACAGAAGAGGATAGCCAGGTGCCCAGCATTAGAGACTACAATGGAAGCCGGTCCCAGCAGTGGCTTCTTCAAAATGTCACCCTTCCAGAAATATTCTAAGACCAAATTTCCAGAAAAAAAAGAAAAAAATAAGGATTGACTGGGCTACCTCAGCATACATTTCTGCCACATTCTTAAGTAGCAAAAAAGGAAAAGTGCTTTCCTCCTCCGCAGGGTGTAAGGTTTATCAGCCATTAAAACTTAGACTCTTCTAGCTTTTCATTAGCTGTGAACCAGCCTTCCTGTCCATGGACGTGAAACTGCATAGTAGTGAGACTATGCACACTGATGTTTACAAGATTGAAAGAATCTTTCATCAAGAATCATGGCAAAGGATAGACAATGAAAAACAATCAACAAAATGAGCTTTCTGGAGAGCTGCATCTTTTATGGTTTGCTTGCACGTCAGTGATTTCTACTGAACATACTATCATAATGAAGAGATTTCCAAGATGTTTTTTTCTGATTAGAACTGGTAGCCAGTATATTAAATATTGATATAAAAATAAGTGAAAAGAACTGGAACCAGATTCCAAATCATGAAAACATTTTTGCAACAATAAAAAACTATATTGAACAGGGTTTAAAGAAAATTAAAACAACTATGAGAAGTACAATTTGTTATAGTATAGTAACAAATTTCTATATAGATTTTATACTTCAGTGGGGAAATATAACTGATCATCATGGATGCTTTTATTTTCCTTGGGGTGCTGAAATTGAGCTGAAAAAAAGGCTCTTTGAACATAGTTTTAATTTCTTTCTACAATTTTTTTAATTTGGTTTGTGGGCTGTCAGAATAGTAATTTTTAATTGCCTTCTGAAAAATGGAGATTTGACATCATGTCTGGGCTCAACTGAACAAGTTAGTATTCATTTGCTCTTGAGTCAACTGGCTTATAGAGTTTCTCTCACACATGCACACACATAATTTGTGTGCACAAATTTCTTACCAGATTTTTAACTTCTTAACTTGATTCAGCTGATTATGCTTAATGCCCAAGATCCATACTACTGTATCCAAACTACAGATTTGTTTTCACAGCAATAAAAAATCTTCAGTTCTTTATGATTCCACTTAACAAAAAAAAAAAAGAAAGAAAGAAATTAATCAGTGCAATCTATCATACCAGTACAATAAAAGAGAAACCACCCAATGCAGCATGTCTTATGCTTATGATCCCAGCACTTTGGGAGATTGAAGCAAGAGGATCACTTGAGGCCAGGAGTTCAAGAACAGTCAGCCTGTACAACATAGTGAGGCTCCATTATCTACCAAAAAAACTTTTTTTAAATAGCTATAGTCCTAGCTATTTGGTAGGCTGAGGCAGAAGGATCTCTTGAGCCCAAATGTTGAAAGTGACAATGAGCTGTGGTCACACTTCTGTACTCCAGCCTGGGAAACAGTGAGACCCTGTCTCTCAAAAATAAATAAGGATCAAGTCAATACATGTAAAGCATTTAACAAAACCTTTTCGTGATAAAATTTAGCAAAGTAGGAATAGAAGATAACTTCCTCAATCTGATAAAAAATATTTACAAAAAATTTAAAGATAGCATCATGCTACAAGGTGAGTATCATGCTACAAGGTGAAATACTGAATGCTTTTTCCTTAAGATCAGGAACAAGGCAAGAATATCTGTTCTCCCTCTTCTGTTCAACATTTTACTGGAAGTTCTAATGATAACAGCAATGCAAGGGGAAAACAGATTAACTGAGTGGAAAGAAACAGGTCAAATTTGACTTAATTCACAAATAACATGATTTCATGTAGAAAATCCTAAGGAACCAACAATAAAAGCAATGACCCCTAGGTGAATTCAGAAAGATTTCAGGATTGATGATCAGTATGTAAAAATCAATTGTATTTCTATATACTAGTAAAAACATTTAGAAAATGAAATTAAGATCAGTTCTGCTTAAGATGACATCAGATAGCATAAAATAATTAGAAACAAATTTAACCAAGAAACATGTACAGAAAAACTCTAGATGTTGCTGGTAGAAATAAATGGAGATATGTAGCATATTAGTGAATTAGAAGATTCAATAGTATTAAGATGTCTTTTCTTCCCAAATTGACCTAAAGATTCAACTTTCCCAAGGGAAATCCAGCAGGCTTTTGTTTTTTTTTAGAGACAGAGTCTCACTTGGTAGAGTGCTATGGCATCATAGCTCACAGCAACCTCAAACTCTTGGGCTCAAGTGATTCTTTTGCCTCAGCCTCCCGAGTAGCTGGGACTACAGGAACCTACCACAATGCCCCGCTATTTTTAGAGAGCAGGTCTGGGTCTTAGTTGGGCTGGTCTTGAAGCTGTGAGCTTAGAGTCCACCCACGTTGGCCCTAGAATGCTAGGATTACAGGCATGAGCCACAGTCCTGGTCCACCAACAGGCTTTCTTTAATAGAAATTGATAAGCTGATTTTAAAATGGATATGTAAAAGCAGGGGACTTAAAAACACCCAAATCAATCTACAAAAACAAGACTAAAACTGGATAACTCATAATACCTGACTTCCAGACTTAACCACACACTTACACCCCATCAATCTTTTGGGGGGAAAAAAAAAATTTTTTTTTTTTTTTTTTTTTTGCAGTTTTTGGCTGGAGCTGGATTTGAACCCGCTGCCTCTGGCATATGGGGCCCACGCCCTACTCCTTTGAGCCACACGGGCCGCCCAATCTTTTGAAATTTTTTAAAATACCGTATATACTTGAGTATAAGCCGAGTTTTTTCGGCACAAAATTTGTGCCGAAAAACCCGAACTCGGCACAAATTTTGTGCTGAAAAAGCTCGGCTTATACGCAAGTATATACGGTAATAATTTTTAAAATAATTATTAAATACAAAAGGAAAAAAGACTACAAAGCTATAGTAGTGATGGCATTGTGATATTGACCTATAGCTGGACAAGTGGATAAGTAAAATATAATGAAGAATCCACATTTTACCTCATCACTTAATTTTCAGTATTGATACTACATCACTTAGTGGGGAAAAATGTTTTCAACAATGACACTGGAGTAACTGGATATACATAGGAAGAAAAATTAGTTATAAATAACCCGTTTCACACGATATGTAAAAATGCATTTGAAATACATTATAAATCTAAACATAAAAGCTAAAACTGGGTGGCGCCTGTGGCTCAGTGAGTAGGACACCAGCCCCATATACTGAGGTTGGCAAGTTTGAACCTGACCTTGGCCAAACTGCAACAAAAAAATAGCCAGGCATTGCAGCGGGTGCCTATAGTCCCACATACTCTGGAAGCTGAGGCAAGAGAATAGCTAAGCCCAAGAACTGGAGGTTGCTGTGAGCTGTGACACCACTGCACTATACTGAGGGTGACACAGTAAGACTCTATATCAAAAAAAAAAAAAAAAAAGCTAAAACCATTAAACTTCTTTAGGATGTAGAGTAGGTAGAGTTTCTTAGGACAATGAATAGAAAACCATAAAAGAAAAAATGATCAATTAGCCTTCCAAATTAAAAATTTCTGCTTATTCAGCTCGGTACCTGTAGCTCAAGTGGCTAAGGCACCAGCCACATACACCAGAGCTGGTGGGTTCGAATCCTTCCCGGGCCTGCCAAACAACAACAACTACAACCAAAAAATAGCCGGGCGTTGTGGTGGACACCTTAGTCCCAGCTACTTGGGAGGCTAAGGCAAGAGAATCGCTGAAGCCCAGGAGTTGGAAGTTGCCGTGAGCTATAATGCCATGGCACTCTACCCAGGGTGATAGCTTGAGGCTCTGTCTCAAAAAAAAAAAAAAAAAAAATTCTGCTTATTCAAAGGTGCCATTAAAAAAATGAACAGGCAAGCTATAGATGGGCAAAAAGATTTTCCAAAAGATTTCAGATTTATGACAAAGGTCTTGTGTTCAGAATATACAAAGAACTCACATAACTTAATAATTGTTTTTTCAAAAAGAAATTTTTAAGCCAGGCACGGTGGCTTACTTCTGTAATCCTAGCACTCTGGGAGACCAACACAGTAAGGGGATTTCTTGAGGCCAGGCGTTTGAGACCAGCCTGAGTAAGAGCTATTAAAAAATAGAAAAACTAGCTGCGCATAGTGGCACACCTGTAGTCCTAACTACTCAGGAGCCTGAGGCAGAAGGATCATTTGAGCCTACAAGTTTGAGATTGAAGTGAGCTTTATAATGATGCCGCTGCACTCTAGCCTGGGCCATAGAATGAGGACCCCCCCCAAAAAAAAAAAAAAGAAAATAATTGTTATTGGACAAAAGACTACAGCAGGCATGTCACAAGAGAAATCATACAAACAGGTAATATACACTTGAAGAAGGGGCTCCACAGGAGCCATCAGGGAAATGCCTGCTGCTATACTTTCCCAGCAGAATGTCTGATCACACTAAATGTTGGTGAGAATATGAAGGACCGGAATTCACTTTGGTAAAAAGTTTCACAGTTTCTCATTAAGTAAAATAGACCTACTTACCTCTTACCCTCCCAAATATTTATCCAAGAGAAATTAAAACCCATGTCCACAAAAATGAAATAAGAATGTTGGTGGCATCTTGAGTCACAGTAGTCAAAAACTGAAGACATGCAAACATCCATCAACAGGTGAATGGATAGGCTTGGCTCCCATAGCACAGTGGTTACAGTGCCGGCCACACACACCGAGGGAGGTGGGTTCGCACCCAGCCTGGGCCAACTAAACAACTTCAAAAAATAGCTGAGTGTTGTGGCGGGCACATGTAGTCCCTGCTACTTGGGAGGCTGAGGCAAGAGAATCACTTAAGCCCAAGAGTTGGAGGTTACTGTGAGCTGTGACCCCATGGCACTCTAGCAAGGGTGGCACTTTGTCTAAAAAAAAAAAAACAGGTGAAGGGATAAATACTGGTATATTCATAAAGTGAAATAAAACTCAACTATAAATAGGAACAAACTACTGATACGCAAACATGGGTGAATCTCAAGACCATTATTCTCAGTGAATGAACAATACAAAAGAATACATAGTACTTAATTCCTTTTATTTGAATTTCTGAACTAGATGAAACTGATTTAGGTGGGGGGAAAAATTAGGACTGCATTGGTGGGGATGCAAGAAGAAAATATTAAGTGGGAAGAGACACAAAGAAACTGTCAAAATTGGCAGTGCCTGTAGCTCAAGGGGTAGGGCACCAGCCACATGCACCAGGGCTGGTGAGTTCAAACCCGGCCCAGACCAGCTAAACAACAATGACAACCATAACAAGAAAAAAAAATGGCCAGGCATTGTGGCAGGCACCCGTGGTGCCAGCTCCTTGGAAAGCTTAGGCAAGAGAATTGCTTAAGCCCTAGAGTTTGAGGTTGCTGTGAGCTGAGATGCCACGGCACTCTACCAAGGATAGCATAATGAAACACTATCTCAAAAAAAAGAAAGAAAAGAAAAGAAAGAAACTGTCAAAATTGTATGGCTAAGATTTTCACATTCCAGTGTAAAGAAATGGCCCAGAAAAACAGTAGGCAGAGATTTGTCTCCTGATTGAGTTGAATCTATAGATTGGGATTTAGCCTGCATTTGATTCTTTTGAAAAAAAAAAATTTTTTTTAATTTGCTTTCCATGTGAGGATTGATACAAATGACTCTGAAAGGTAGGTAGTTTTTTTTTTTTGATGTACTCAATTTCAAGGTACTATTTACAATGTTCTAATTAGTAGAAGTGGAAGTATTTAAATTATTTTAATGTTTTATAAATTCATAAAGGGAAAAAAATGTATATAAAATGTAACTTTTAAAGAGCTATATCCTTTAAAATGTGGTCATAACTGGGAAGAATCAACATTGTTAAAATGTCCGTACTATCCAAAGCAAGGTACAATTTTAATGCAATCCCTATGAAAGCTCCACTGTTATACTTTACAGATCTTGAAAAAATACTTCCTTTTATGTGGAATCATAAAAAACCTCGAATAGCCAAGACATTACTCAGAAATAAAAACAAAGGAGGAGGAATCATGGCACCAGGCCTTAGACTATAGTATAAATAGATAGTGATCAAAACAGCGTGGTACTGGCAGAAAAACAGAGAAGTAGATGTTTGTAACAGAATAGAGAAGTAAGAGATCAATCCAGCTCTTACCATTATTTGATGTTTGACAAGCCAAGTAAAAACATTCAGTGGGGAAAAGATTCCCTATTTAACAAATGGTGCTGGGTGAACTGGGTGGAAACCTGTAGAAGACTGAAACTGGACCCACAACTTTCACCATTAACTAAGATAGAATCTCACTAGATTACCTTTCATCATTAACTAAGATAGAATCTCACTGGATTAAAGATTTAAACTTAAGACATGAAACTATAAAAATACTAGAAGAAAGTGCAAGGAAAATCCTTGAAGAAATCGGTCTGGGCAAGTATTTTATGAGGAGGACACCCTGGGCAATTGAAGCAGCTTCAAAAATATACTACTGTACCTGATGAAACTAAAAAACTTCTGTACAGCCAAGAACACAGTAAGGAAAGCAAGCAAACAGCCCTCAGAATGGGAGAAGATATTTGCAGGTAATGTCTCCGACAAATGTTTAATAACCAGAATGCACAGAGAACTCAAATGTATTAGCAAGAAAAGAACAAGTGATCCCATCGCAGGCTGGGCAAGGGACTTGAAGAGAAACTTCTCTGAAGAAGATAGGCACACAGCCTACAGACATATGAAAAAATGCTCATCATTTTTAATCATCAAAGAAATGCATATCAAAACTGCTTTGAGATATCATCTAATTCCAGTAAGATTAGCCCATATCACAAAATCCCAAGACCAGAGATTTTGACATGGATGTGGAGAAAAGGGAACACTTCTACACTGCTTGTGGGAATGCAAATTAATACATTCCTTTTGGAAAGATGTTTGGAGAACACTTAGAGATCTAAAAATAAATCTGCCATTCGATCCTATAATTCCTCTCCTAGGTATATACCCAGAAGACCCAAAATCACATTATAACAAAGA
>CAUYPK010042420.1:0-117105 GCA_963574355.1 Loris lydekkerianus | reverse complement strand
ACATGGATGGAGCTGGAACATATTCTTCTTAGTAAAGTATCTCAAGAATGGAAGAAAAAGTATCCAATGTACTCAGCCCTACTATGAAACTAATTTTTGGCTTTCATATGAAAGCTATAACCCAGTTATAACCTAAGAATAGGGGAAATGGGGAGAGGGAGGGGAGGGAGGGGGAGGATGGGTGGAGGGAGGGTGATTGGTGGGATTACAACTGCGGTGCAATTTACAAGGGAACATGTGAAACTTAGTAAATGTAGAATATAATTGTCTTAACACAATAACTAAGAAAATGCCAGGAAGGCTATGTTAACCAGTGTGATGAAAATGTGTCAAACTATTTATAAAACCAATGTATGGTGCCCCATGATCGCATTAATGTACGCAGCTATGATTTAATATTAATAAAAAACGAAAAAATAATAAAAAAATAAAATACAAACAAACAACCAAAAAAAACAACATGTTGTTGAAATTTTCAAAATACACAAAAGTACACGGAATCAGATAATGAATCCTCATTGCCCATTAGCTGGCTTCAACAACTGTCAATTCGTGGTCCATCTTATTTCATCCGATATCCTACCTGCTCCCAGGCATTATATTATCATACTATAATTTATATATTTTTACATATTGTTATAATATTCATAGATTGTAAATATTTTAGTATGTGCCTCTAAGAGATTATTTAAAAATACATAATCACAACATCACTATCACACTTAAAAAGAATTAACACTAACTTCTTGATATTCTTCCATACTATCCCATGTTTCAATTTCCAATTGCCTCATTATTTGAATTTGTTTGAATAAGTACCCATACAAGATCCACAAGGCAACCAGTTGTTTTGTTGCTTAAGTCTCTTAATCTATAGGTTCTCCCTTCATCTGATTTATGGGTTTTTTTTGAAATTTATTTGTTAGCTATGTGCAGTGGCACACCTGTATTTAGATCTACTCAAGAGGCTGAAGCAGGAGGATCACTTTAGCCTAGGAGTCTGAGACCAGCAGAGGCAACATATAAAACCACCTCCTCCCCACCCCCCCACCCCCAAAGTGAAACATATTCATTAAAGAAATAAAGTGTGTGTTGGGTACAATGGCTTATGCCTATAATTCTAGCACTTTGGGAAGCTGAGGTAGGAGGATTGCTTGAGGCCAAGAGTTTGCTGTGATTTATGATGACACTGCTGCAGTCTAGTTAAGGTGACAGAATGAGACTCTGTATCATAAAAAAAAAAAAAAAAAAAGTACCCTTATCCTTCATGTTGTGTAGTTGTGGCTCAAGATATCATCCTTCCCTACACTGATATCATAGAGATGTTTTCTTCTAGAAATTTTACCATTTTTCTTTTTCATACTCAAGTGTTCTGTGCATTGTGAGATTGTGCATATGTGAAAGAAGGAAGGGAGGGAGGAAGGAAAGAAAAAAAGAAAGAAAAGATGAAAGATGGAGGGAGGAAGAAACCAAGGGTTCCTCGCAAGGCTTCCCACAAAGTGGTTCGATGTTGCCACTTTCTCATAAAGGCTATGTTCTATCCTGTTTCACCTGCTAACTGGTAGGAAAACATTTTTTAAAAGGCAATTTTCTTCAAGTTAATCTCCAAGTTTGACACAATTCCAATAGAAGTCCCAACTTATTTTTTCATAGTTCTTGACAAATTTGAGTCTAAAATTCACATGGAAAAGTAAAAGGGGTAGGCATATTCAAGGTAAGGCTGGGAGAAACTCCTCTATAGAAACCAAGAGTTGCTTCTTTAACTTGGCAGTATTTGAAACATTGTAATATTGGTGCAGAGGAATACAAGTAGGCCAGTTGGAGAGAAGAAATAAAGCTCTTGGTGTAAAACAAGAGTTGACATTATAAATCAAAGCGGAAAAGGTGGCTGGGCATGGTGGCTCACACCTGTAATCCTAACACTATGGGAAGATGAGGTGGGTGGATTGCTTGAACTCAGGAGTTCAAGACCAGAAGTTTCAAGGAGTTTCTAAAAATAGAAAAACCAGATGGGCATTGTGATGGGTGCCTGTAATCCCAGCTACTCAGGAGGCTGAAGCACGAGAATTACTTGAGCCCAGGAGTTTGAAGTTGCTGTGAGCTATGACGTTACAGCACTCTACTGAGGGCGACAGAGTGAGACTCTGTCTCAAAAAAAATAAATAAATTTAAAACTTTTGTATGACAAAAGATGCTGGAAGTGAAAAGATAAGCCTCCCACAGGAAATAATAGCTATTGTTTATTTATGAACGAGTATTATACAAAATTTAAGAGAGTCCCATTAATAAGAGAAAGAGGAATAGCCTAATAGCAAAAGGGGAAAGGATAAGCAATTCATAGAATATAGCCCCCCTCCCAAAGCAAGAAAGCGTATATAAATTCTCAACCTCATTAGGAATTAGGAAAATTGTGTATTAAAATTAGAAGGCACCATTTCATCTCCAAAAGCTGGGGGAAAATGAAAATTAATGACAATTAAGTGTGATAAACATGTTTCTTAAATAAAGAAAAATATATGAAGCAGAGGTAGCAAAATGTTGACATTATTTAGACCTAGTAATGTCTACAGGAGCATCTCTGTATTAGTTTCTGTAATTTGTTTTTTGGAATTTTTCTTTTTCTTTTCTTTTTTTTTTTTTGAGACAGAGTCTCACTTTGTTGCCCCCAGTAGAGTGCTGTGGCATCATAGCTCACTATAACCTCTAACTCTTGGGCTCAAGCAATTCTCTTGCCTCAGCCTCCCAAGTAGCTGGGACTACAGACACCCGCCATAATGCCCGGCTGTTTTTAGAGATGGGGTCTTGCGCTAGCTCAGGATGATTTCAAACCTGTGAACTCAGGCCATGCACCCACCTCGGCCTCCCAAAGAGCTGGGATTACATGCGTGAGCCACAGTGTCCGACCTTGTTGCTTGGAATTTTTCATAAATAAAAGTAAAAATTAAAACAGTGCATAAGGTAAGTGAATCTAGCTCATGTAGACAAGAGATTCAAGAAGCTCAGCTGGGAATGGAAGAAGTAGAGCCAAATCAGGGCCTGCCTGGAGTCCCCTGCTAGCCTTTTGTCCCCAACAGCCAGTGCCCTGTGGGTACTTAGGTGTGCCAGGCCCCTTCATCTCATCTCCATGCAACTCAACTCTCTTGGCAGATGAGAAGGGATTGTTTTTGCCACAGCTAAATAAAAAGCAGTAGGTTTGGGATTTGAACCCAGCCAGGAGGAAGCAGGTAGGCTCCCACCTCCCTTCCCGCCACCAGATCACATTTTGTCCTCCCTCTGCCAGGACCTGACTAGAATCCTGCCCTCCTAGATTTCTTCCCCATGCCTCTGCCCACACGCACCAGGACTCCCATACCTGGGGGATGTCAGTTATTATTATTTGTGCTAGTCTGACTAGTATTTTCCTCATATCACTTCTACATATTATGTTTGCATTTTTCTTCCCACTGTTCCACATTTCTGGAAGACGAAGTCCAAATTGGATGCTCTCTTTTAATCTATTTAATCCTAGAAAGGGACAATAGAGATCAAATTGCAAGAGATCTCATTTATTTTCTTTCCTTTTTTTCTGTTCTTTTTTGGTGACAGAGTCTCACTCTGTCACCCAGGCTAAAGTGATGTGGTATCAGCCTAGTTCACAGCATCCTCAAACTCCTGGGTTCAAGCAGCCCTCCTGCTTCATCCTCCTGAGTAGCTGGGACTACAGGCGCCTGCCACAATGCCTGGCTAACAAATCCACCACCCCCCCCCTTTTTTTTTGAAACAGAGTCTCAGTTGCCATGAATTGAGTGCCGTTGTGTCATAGCTCACAGCAGCTCAAACTCTTAGGTTCAATCGATCTTCTTGTCTCAGCCTCATGAGTAGCTGGGACTACAGGTACAATGCCCAGCTAGTTTTTCTGTTTTTAGTAGAGATGGGGGGTGAGGTCTCACTCTTGATCTGTCTGGTCTTGAACTCTCAAGCTCAGGCTATCCACTCACCTCCCAGAGTGCTAAGATTACAGGTGTAAGCCACTGTTCCTGGCCCAAATCCCATTTCTTAAAGGATTTCTAAGCCCCCTCATTCCTTGACACCACTAATTTATTGATCTCCACCTCAACCCTAGCCTCATCCTTTGTCCTGGTGGCTTTTGGGCTAGATCATATACACCCACCCTTCTTCAGAGGGAGGAAGGATAGAGTTTGGTGGGTAGCAAAGGGGAGGAGAGACTGGGTAGCACCGAGAGATGGCAATGCCAGTAGGTTTGGGAATGCCAATTTCATGGGTGTGTGCCTATGCAGTCATACAATCTCCTGAACTCAGAACACTCAGAGAATACCCAGTGTCCCAAGTGCTCAGCGGCTGCCATTTTGAAATTCTTAACTCTTTTTGAAAAAGGGGCCCCATTTTTCATATTATATTGGGTCCCTCGAGTTATGTAGCAGGTCCTGCTTGGATAGCTGACAGGAGGAAGGGCACATGAGAAAGCAGGTGTGAGAGCTTGTGGCCTCTGTTTGGGGCCTGTTGAGTAGGAAGCATCCTTTGGGGTCTGTGGCAGAAGGCAGCAGGATGTGTAACTGGAGCTTTGGAAAACTCTCTCCTTTCAGCAGTTTCCTCTGTTTCCAGGTTAGCCTCTTTTTCCTCCTGTGGCTCATCCCTCAGCTAGTGTTGGGAAATCCCACTCACATCCACCTCCAACCCTTGGGCCCTTTCTATCAGCTCCACCAGGCAGCTCTCTAGTTCACTACCCCAGGCAAGCCTGGTTCTCTTCTGCCTCTCTCTGAATTGCCTTATCTCTCTTCCTTCTTTCCAAACTGTTTTTTAAAAAACTAGCTTTATTGAGATATAAATTGAATACCATATGATTTATTTATTTAAAGTGCAGAGTAAGACTGGATTTGGTGGCTCATGTTTGTAATCCTATCACTCTAGGAGGCAGAGGCGGGTGTATTGCCTGAGCTCATAGGTTTGAGACCAACCTGAGCCAGAGCAATACCATGTCTCTAAAAATAGCCCTGCATTGTGGCAGGCGCCTGTAGTCCCAGCTACTTGGGAGACTGAAGCAAGAGAATCACTTGAGACCAAGAGTTGGAGAGTGCTGTGAGCTATGACATCACAGCACCTACCGAAGGTGACAAAGTGAAACTCTGTCTCAAACAATAAAATAAAATAAAAATAAAGTGCAGATTAAATGATTTTTAGTATATTCACTGGCCTGGCGCAGTAACTCACGCCTGTAATCGTAGCACTCTGAGAGGCTAAGGCAGGTGGGGCTCTTGAGCTTAGGAGTTCAAGATCAGCCCTGAGCAAGAACAAGACACTGTCTCTACTAAAAATAGAAAAACTAGCAGGCATAGTCTTGGGTGCCTGTAGTCCAGCTCTTCAGGAGGCTGAGGCAAAAGGATCTCTTGAGCCCAGGAGTTTGAGGTTGCTGTGAGCTATGATTTCATAGCACTCTACTCAGGGTGACAGAGTGAGACTCTGTCTCAAAAAAGAAAAAAAAAAAGTATATTCACAGAGTTCTGCAACCATCACCACAAGCAGTTTAGGACAGCTTCGCCTCCCCATTTCCTTTGGCTGTCACCCGCTGCTCTCCACCTGCCAGCTCCACAACCACTGATCTGCTTCTGTCTTATGGCTTTGCCTGTTCTGGACATTTTGAAGAAATGGAATCATGTGCACTAATTCTTGTCCGCGAACTCAAGGGCATTTTTGAGTCTGGGTTCTTTCACTTAGTATAATGATTGAGTTCATCCATGTTGTATCATGTGTCAGTGCTTCATTTCTTCTTGTGGCTGAATAATGTTCCATCGTGTAAACAGACGTGATGTTTGCCAGTTCCTTAGTTGATGGATTCAAAGGAATGTTTCCTGACTTGCTCCCACCTCACTCTCAGCCCTAAGCAATTCTGTAAACGGGAATTCTGTGGATTCCCCTTAGCGGCTGGGTGACTTGTCCTGCTCTGGGCCTTATTTCCTCCTATGTGAAATGAGGATGTTTTTTCTTTCCAGCATTGTGGGAGATGTGGCAAAGTGGCCTGGCCTACCTAAGGCACTCTGTGGGCAGCCATGACCCTAGGCTGAGGGTGTGTGGACTTGAACCACTTTCTTCCTTGCTATTTTCCTGTCAACATCCGAACTCAGGGGTCTTTGATGAGAGTCAGGCTGAAGGGAGAAGAAATAGAAAGGAAAGAAAAAACAGGTATTGGGAAGCACAGAAGGACCTAATCAAAATGATACAAGTGAGAACAATGAGACAGAAGAAGGAACTGCCCAGCATGTATGGTTTAGGGTTTAGAGCAGAGGCAGGAAGAACGGGGGTGGAGGTGGGGGTCTGGAATCTGAAGAGCTGTGTTTCCTGCCATGTCCAGATCATTTGTTCCTTAGTTCTTGGAACTGGGTTCCCTTCTCTGTAAAATGGAGTAGGAATCTCCACCATAGTTGCCTACCAGTGAGGGAATGGCTTGAGCACATGTTCACACCACTGTGTAAAGCATTTCCCAAGGGCTCTCCATAGCTGCCTGGTATCTCCAGTACCTCAAGGCAGGACCAGGCTAAGACCTACAGAAACTAGATACCTTGTTCACTCTACCAGGCAGTGGTCTGGAGCTGCTTCAGGCAGGGACCCGCCTTTCTCAGTGGACTGGAGGCCTCTAGGACCTAGGGGATCTGATACTGTTCATCATTCATTCATTCATCAAATTCTACAACTTACTTCTTGCAGGGCACTGTGCTATGACTAAGACAGGGAGCCCACAGAACCCTCAAGGAGCTCAGAGAGCATGGTGAGTTGGCCACCCAGAGGCACATCCAGATAGAAAGTGCTGCTGCCCTGTGTCACTCTGTGACTTGATATACTTCTTGCCTTTCCTGGGCAGATTGACTTCTTGTATACCTCTGTTCATGATTTCTAGGGCTTGCTAAACTAATTCCTTGTATATACTGGGATTTCTTTATGCTTTGCTCAGAGAATTAGCATAGTGGCAATGCTCTCAGGAGAATCTATCTGATGAATGAGTACAAACATGAACAAATGGAATAAAAAAAGAGATGGTGTGTTTTGTGTCCTCTCACACAGTAATACCCAGAGGCAATGCAGAAGTCATGAATTGGGCTAGGAGGGTTTCCAGGAGTACGTGACACTTGTCTTGGGGGATGAGTTAAGAGTATGCCGAAGCAAGTATGTCCTCAGTATAGAGAACAGCATTTGCAAAAGTATAAAAAGGCCTGAGTGATGAGAACTTCCTAGTGGCTGAGTGGGTGTGGGATGGTGATGGTGAAGTGAGTGATGGACAGTTGAAGAGACAGATGGGAGGGTGGAGGCAGTATGAGGTTTTGAACAGTATAAAGAGAAAGTAGAAAGATCACTCAATCTTGACACTCAATCACTATATATACAGGTAAGTTTTTGTGTTGGTTTCTTTTTTTTTTTTTTTTTTAGAAACAGTCTCACTTTACCACCCTCTGTAGAGTGCTGTGATGTCACAGGACTCACAGCCACCGCCAGCTCTTGGGCTTCCGCGATTCTCCTGCCTCAGCCTCCCAAGCAGCTGGGACTACGGGCACCTGCCACAACGCCCAGCTATTTTTTCTTGCAGTTGGGTGGGGCTGGGTTTGAACCCGCCACCCTTGGTATATGGGGCCAGTGCCCTACTCACTGAGCCACAGGGTTTTTTACAGACTCAGATATGTTTTATTATATTTTTTGAGACAGAGTCTCAGTTTGTCACCCTTGTAGAGTACTGTGATGTCATAGCTCACAGACACCTCCAACTCTTGGACTCAAGTGATTCTCTTGCCTCAGCCTCCCAAGTGGCTGAGACTACAGGCATTCACCACAAAGCCCAAGACCTGGCTATTTTTAGAGACAAGGTCTCGCTCTTGCTCAGGATGATCTGGAACCTGTGAGCTCAGGGCATTCCTCCTGGGCCTTCCAGAGTGCTAGGATTACAGGTGTGAGCCACCATGCCTGGCCTATATGTTTTGTTTTAAAAAACAGAGTATATATGCAGTGCTATTTCTATGTATAGGAGTTGTTTTATACAGATCCCCCCCCCCCCTTGTTTTTCAAGAAGTTAACTTTGGTGCTATGTGGACAGAAATGCGGTAGGCAAAGAACTCTTCTTAAAAGAGAAGTTGCCCACCGTAGCCACCTGGACGATGCGGGACGCCGCTAGGGCGGTGGGATAGGGAGGAGAGGTGGAGCGGCTTCCCCAGGTAAAGAGTGGGTACAGGGAGACCGGTCATGTCGTGGATGGAGAGAGAGGAGTCGCGCTGACTCACAGGTTTCTGGCTTAGGAAACAGGGCTGCTGGTGATAACCTTTAAGAGCTGGGCAAGTTTTGAAGGTCAAATAACAAGCTGAGACAGGATCACCTTAGGTTTATGTGGAAGCGTCCTGCGGGCAGTGGTCACGTGCACTGCTCTCCAAAGTACCCCATAACTGTCTGGGGCACTTGCGAGATGCCAGGTGGTGGTCGGAGGGTGGGGGGAGGAAGGGAGAGCGCTCCTGGGACGTCTAGACACTAACCCCAATGCAGGAGGCCTTGTCAGCCCCACGTCTCTCTTCTTGCAGGGGAAGTTGTAGCACCTGGGGCCCTGTCGCTTTTTCTTTGGGAACAGGAGCTTGGCAGCCCCATTCTCCCTCATAGACTCATAGGGGCGGGAATCGGGTCCCCACTTCGCCACTTCCCGCCTCGAGGACTTTGGGGAAGTTGTACTACCCCTCCTGCCTCAGTTTCCCAAGATGTACACGTTTGTCCGCGAACCCAAGGGCAGTCTGTAATCACCAGAGGCCATTCCACATCACTGGCACGCGGAGAGGGGTGGCGGCGCGCCCTACGCTGGGGGCGCCACGGCCGTCCCTGCCCAACGTCGCGGAGGAGGGTCGCTGGGCAGGGTCGTGAGGAACTGTCAGGGGGCAGAGATGTCCCAAGCATACCGGCGGGCCCCGGGCCGGCGCCTACTCGGCACCTCAGGACCCAGCCCGAGGCCAGTACGCAGCTCCTGGCGCACGGTGGGCCACGGAGCCCCGGCCCTCGCTGCCGGGTATCTGTCAAAAACAAAAGTGGCGGCTCAGCTCCCCGCCGTGGCACTGGGCAGACCAGGCCGGCACCCACTCCGGCCGCCGGACTAAAGCTGGCCGCGCCTTCGGCCCTTCCGCCCGAGCACGCTCGGCTTTTTCCGCCGCGGCCGGCGCAGGTGGAGGGGGCGGGGAGGGGGCCGTGCGTGGTGACGCCGCGGGGGGGTGACGCACTAGCGTGCCCCGCCCCCTCCCCCTCCCCGTTCAGGCTCTGGAAAGAGAAGAAAAAAAACTTTCTTTTTTTTTTAATTGAGGAATCAACAGCCGCCATCTTGTCGCGGACCCGACCGGGGCTTCGAGCGCGATCTACTCGGCCCCTCCGGTCCCGGGCCCCACAACCGCCCGCGCACCCCGCTCCGCCCGGCCGGCCCGCTCCGCCCGGCCCTCGGCGCCCGCCCCAGCGGCCCCGCTCGCCTCTCGGCTCGGCCTCCCGGAGCCCGGCGGCGGCGGCGGCGGCGGCAGCGGCGGCGGCGGCGGCGGCGGCGGAACGGGGGGTGGGGGGGCCGCGGCGGCGGTGGCGGCGACCCCGCTCGGAGCATTGTCTTTCCTTACGGCGGCGGCGGCGACGGGCCGCGGGCGGGGAGCAGAGCCCGGAGCCCTCTCGTCGTCGGGCCGCGAGCGAATTCATTAAGTGGGACGCGGGGGGGGAACGAGGCGGCGGCGGCGACGGCACCATGTTCCCGGGGACTGCCTGAGCCGCCCGGCCGGGCGCCGTCGCTGCCAGCCGGGCCCGGGGGTGCCGCCGGGCCGCTGGGGCGCCCCCGCCGCGGAGTGTCGTGCTCGGGAGGCGGGCAGGGGATGAGGGGGCCGCGGCCGGCGGCGGCGGCGGCGGCGGCGGCTGGGGGCGGGCGGTGAGCGCTGCGGGGCGCTGTTGCTGTGGCTGAGATTTGGCCGCCGCCTCCCCCACCCGGCCTGCGCCCTCCCTCTCCCTCGGCGCCCGCCCGCTCGCGGCCCGCGCTCGCTGCTCTGCCTAGCAGCGGGCCGGGCCCCCGACCCCCGCCCGGGCCCTCGCCGGTCCCGCCGCCCGCGCTCGGGGCTGTTTTCGCGAGCAGGTGAAAATGGCCGAGAACTTGCTGGACGGACCGCCCAACCCCAAACGAGCCAAACTCAGCTCGCCCGGCTTCTCGGCGAATGACAGCACAGGTGAGGAGGGGTCCACGGACTCGCTGTCTGTCCCCCCAGCGGGGAGTGCTCGGTCGTCTAGGGGTCGCGGTCGCTGAGACCGGAGCTCGGGAGCGGGTGTGAGGAGCAGGCCCTACAGCCCCTCCGCCTCGATCGCCGCCGGAGGGCTGGAAGTTTGTCGCAAGACTTGTCACTGGGCCCGAGAGGGGCAGCACATGCTTGGGTGCACTGGCCTCCTCCGTAGTTTAGTAGTCCTCCTCGCGTGGAAGCCGAATGGCACTCCCAGACAAGGAAAAGTAAAGCAGAGCGTGTAGATTTTGTTTGGTAGTGCCCTACACATCCATCTGCTGCCGTATGTCGGCACAACGAGCGGGTTTGTCTAGAGGAATGACAGCGGAGGGACCCCTTAAGGTTAGGGAAAGATGTGGCGAAAGGTAACGCGGTGTGTTTCTGGATTGGCACTCCATTCACAGAGCTGCAATTGGAGGACGCTCACAGCTTGTGAGTTATGACTGAAGTTTACGAGAATGTGTTCCTTGAAAAGATGCTTAGAAGTTATTTTGAAAACTTCTTCTTTTTGGTCAACTAGTTATTCCATTTTTCAGAACCCCAAACTTAGTTAGCAAGATGTCATCAAAGTTTCTGTGATGTGTCTGATTTACATGTATAACTTTAAAAGAAAATTAAAAGCAGGTTTTAAAATATATTTTATATAGATACCGAATCCATTTGAGCTTGTGTTGGCTTTTATAGTGCACAAAAAATTATGTCAAGGGATGTAGGAATTCCAATTTTTCAAAAAAAAATAGCAAAATACTGAATCTTTTGGGGTTTTTTTTTTTTTTCGTTTAGCAGTATCCCTGGGAACTTTCTCAGATGCTCATATTAGGTGCCTAAGAGAAGTATTTTACATTTCTGTTCATTCAGTACTTTTTCCTGGGCTGGTTCAGGGTAACACGAGCTTGTTGTCATTTCCTCTTTCAGAGATCTCCTTTGCAGTAAAAACTTGTGTGCTGCTGCGAACAATTAGGTCGCTAGCGCAGCTTGCATTTGTCTAGTACAGTTTTGGAGTAACAGCATCTGAAAATGTTTCTAATGAATGGGTCCACACTGAATTAACATTGCTGCTTTTAGATTTGCCTTAGACAAAGCTGTGCAACTTGCGGAAATATTTCTGTGATGGACCACTAGTGCATTCAAGATCTATTTCTACTATTGAAATAAAACTTGAATTTTGTGGCTTCAGTTTGAATACAATTCCTGAAATTCAGTTATGAAAAGTAGCACTTAATTTAATACAGTATTAACTTATAGAAGTGAGAGAAACTAAAAAAATCAGTAAGATTCTTGTCTAGCTAAAATTTGTTAAACAGTGGGGAGGAGTAAAGTTTCATGGTTTGTAAAAGTCACTAATAATGCTTTTCTTAATGCTTTTCTTTTTAACATACAAAAAGTTGGATTTGACATTAATTTTATGAAATTAACATTTTGAAGTGTGAAATTCGGAAACAATAGTTTAAATGGCCTTCTGCTGTAGAAGTCGCCATTGCTTTGTTATTCTTGCCATATATGAGAGTAGATCATACCAGGCAAGTTCAGCTTGACACTTGTCCTCTGAAACTGATAACTTGAATGGTGTTGCAGCTTGGCTATTGTTGAATGAAATTACTGTAGGCTTTGTCTTAAAAGGTGAGACAAGTTAGTAATACAAGCCAAAAAGGCTTGTCCTGCTATATACGTCTAGCTGTTTCCAAGATGAAGCCCACAGGAAGGCCTTTTGGGGGGTAATTTCTGTTATTGGATGGTTAATGTTCTGTTAATCGTAACAAAGCTTATCAGAAAGGATTTTTCACACTTATAACCACTTGTTTCCCAATTTTAACCATTATCAGGCACAGAGACTCTTTTACTTGTCCAAACATGGGATAAAAAAGTCATTTTGTAATGGCTCTGATTTAAATAATCTAAAGAATAAAGTCATACTTAATTGGGTCCTTGGTTACACATTTATCACTATCACATTATTGTGAAAAGGTTTATCAGTGTGGGGGACCATGGAAGGGATCATTGTCAAGCACATTAAACAAGGAACAACTTTGTCTGGAGTAACTGCTAGTCCAAGACACTGAGTAATGAAATAGAGATCTTAAAGGTGTGTATCACGCAAATAAATGACTATTTACATTAAATACATTCAAAAGAGTGAAGGTGTTTGGTTAGATGGGACAGAGAGACCTGAGATTAACATTCTTGAGAGAATCAACTCTATTTTAGTAGGGAGAAGTGTTTCTGAGGCTCCCAGGAGAAAAGGGGGCCAGGTGGAGTAAGGTGTCTACCCTGAGTATGTGATTTGAGGAGGAAGAGGTGGTTTAGATGGCTTTAGCAGCCTGAGAAATAGCAATTTGGGATTGCCGCTATTATAGTGTGTGTCTTTGTAGACTGGCCTGTGGGACCATCAGTATTACTTAGATGTGTCTGTCGGGAGTGGCAGTGAACTTAGAGAAGAATGTCACTGATATCAGGGAATTTATTAGCCAGGGTGCTTGCTCCCTGCAGAGGGTTTCCAGTCCATCAAAGAAAGCTTTGGTGTATGCCTCGAACGCCCAATAAGTTCAGGCAGGTCTTAAGTGGAGTGATAAATGTCATTGCTATTAATGACAAATTGAAGTTGCTGAAGGCTGGGAAGAATATGCAGAAATGATGCAGAAATAGGGACTGTGCCCCAAAGGAGGGTAAGGAGAGGAAGAAGGAGAAACAGTACTTTTCACTCGGCTAAAACAGCAGCTCTAGAGCAGCACAGATTTGATGGTATCAGTTGTTGATGAAGCAGCATTTTCTTGTTTTATGTTGAAGGCTTAAAACATTTTGTCACAGCTGTAGTGTTCCTTTACTTGGCATCCTTTGTAAGAAGTGGGGATTTTGCGTTACAAGTAGATAGTTAGTTGTATGTTTTGGAAACTTCTTTAATATGTCCAAAATAATTTTAATATGCCCAAACTAAAACAGTGTATTGGTTTATTTCAACAGCAGAGATTCACAATTTAACAGTAAGAGAAATAAATACCCAGGCAAGCAGTAGATTTTTTTTTTCAATTAGCTTTATTATGGCAACATTTGCACATAACAGATTATTTATAAAAGTTTTTAAACACTGCCTTCTGAACATAGGTATGTTTCATTGTATGCTGTAGAAGTGGTCCTAAGCAGTTGTGATTACATTTTATAGCATAAATCCCTTTAAATGCAATGGAGAAGTATATTTAAAGAAAGCTTGTGAATACTTTTGCCAGCCAAAATATCTTCTACAACCAAATGTGAATGTGCAGCACTTTACATATCACAGTGCTTTTCTCCCCATCATCTCAGTTTGATCCTCACAACATCCTGTGAGGTAGGAAGAGAAGATACTATTGCCATTTTCAAGGTGAGGAACCAGACTTGAAAGAGTAACATCAGGGGTCAAAACTAATACCTACCTAGATTGTTAAAGTAAATATTATAGTTGTATATATTCATTTTGTAAATCTACATCTGTAAACATTGAATTTCTTGAATGGGGAACTCAGGAGCCTGCCATGCTTAACAAGTTTCAGTGGCATCATTCTAGCTAGTGAATTGAATCCCCAGGGGGAAAGTTTGTAACCACCTATGGTGGTGAGGAACCAGGGGTGTGTTCTTCCTACCTTAGCCTGGTCCTGGCTCCCCCTTTATCTCCTGGTTCTGGTGTTATCTTCAGTTTAGAATGTGTGTGCTCACATTCCTGTTTACCTCCAGGGATGTCAAGTTATCTTACCTCATCACTAAGTTCTAGGTAACTAGCAATAGAAGTTTTTATAGAGACGGCTAGGGCTTTTCATGACATTGTCTTGCTGTTACTTGTAAAAGTAGGGACTTTTGAGTAACTGTGTGTGTGTGTGGGGGGAAATGGTGGCTCCATCTGAAGTTTTGGGATGAAGGTGGGTGAGTATGAGTCATAACTAAGGGGGTGCCTTAGTGGTCAGTTGAAAGATGTAGAATAACTCCTGTATAACATTCAGATTTGAACCTGTAAATCTTAAACATAATTGAAAATGACTTACAAGGGGACCGAGGCTTAATCCTACAGTTGGAAGTGGATGCTTAGGTTGTTAGGTTGTTTTTATAGTTTCTAAGTTGTGCATTGTAATCATGTGACAAAATATGTGATTACTTGGGGCTCTGTAAACGCTGGTTTTGTATTTTTACTTAATGTGTTTGAAAACAAAATAATTTTAAAAAATGATTTTGCCAAGGCATATCTTACTATAAGACAAAATGTACCTTATTATGAGTTTTTAAAGATGAGGTTAGTTTGCCAGTTTAGTTTTTGGGGTCACATAAGTGTGGGCACCACCTCTTTATCTTACTCAAAAGTAGTGGGTAACCTTAGAGTTTCTCAAAAGATTTTGCACTCTAATGAGGTTCATTGTAACTGTAGGCTTTCTCAGAGCTTTAGGGTGGTGATGGCATTGCGAGTCTTAGAAGACTAGCTCTTAACCATTCCTAAGCCTAATTGACCCTAGAACCCTTTTTAATGTAATAAATACATGGGTCTGCAACGTTTTTTCTGCAAAGGGCCAGAGAGAGTGTGTGTGTGTGTGTGTATGTATATATATATATATATATAAATATATATATAATATGGCTTTGTGGGTCTTATGGTCTCTTGTTACAACTACTCAAAGCTGCTGTGCTAGCAGAAAGTGGCCATGGACAACATGAAACAGGTGGGCATGGCTGTGTTCCAGGAAAACTTTAGATTCGGGCATTTGGCTTGGGGGCTGCAATTTGGTGAGCCTGATATAATGTGGGGCTTCTCAGAGCACCCACTGGGAGTCCAGCTGCCCTATTCTGGGCCTGCCCATGGAGGCTTTATGGAAGCTGCATGGGTTTTCTGAGTGGCATGAGACTCTCTTGAGTACTTTGAAGTTTATTAGGAGTCTTTCTCTGTCTTTTTTGTTCCTCTTTAATAGTTTTATGTACTTTTGTTACTTAAAATCAGAGGAGTTTAGCAGAAAGCCAGGTCACCTCTAAGGTTTTCTTTGTCCTTTTGCCATCTTGCTCTTCGCTTACCCCAGTGGCCCAGGTGGCATTTCTCGTCCCTGTTAGTTACCTCAGGCTCTCAGTGTCCCTCCTTTCTGGGGAACCAGAAGGTAGCAGCTGAAGAAGACTTGGGAGAGCTTTTCCACAGCTTTCTCCCCTGCTCTGGATAGCACCTGGATACAGAGTAGGCCCTCAGGAAATGTTTGAGGGAATGGGTAGAAGAATATGCAGTCTTTTTTTTAGAGACAGAGTCTCACTTTATCGTCTTCAGTAGAGTGCTGTGGCGTCAGAGTTCACAGCACCCTCCAACTCCTGGACTTAGGTGATCCTCTTGCGTCCTGAGTAGCAGGGACTACAGGTGCCTGCCACAACGCCTGACTGAGAATATGCAGTCTTCATCCTTCAAAGCTCTCATACTTAACCTTGTATGATTTTACTTTTAAGCTAATTGCCACCAGTTTTTGGTCTGTTCTTTTTTTCCCCCTGATCCTGGGCTCCATGTGTGTGCATGTGCTGTCACCCAGCAGCCAGTGATTGCTGGGGCCAGAGGGTGTTTGGGGCAGGTTGCATTATATCAGATCCCTTTCTGTGTCCTCATCTGTGAGGTAGGGGTAATGTTCCTTTCTCTGTCTCTGGGGATAGTCATGGGGGTGGCCTGTGCTAGGGTGTGGAAGTGCCTGGTCTGGAGTAAAAGTCAGTGAACAGGACCTGGCACTTGAGTTACCAGAGAGAGAAAGTAGTGTGTCTTGTAGTTGTGGGGCTTACTGAGAATACTCATCTCATTGAGCTGAGACCTGTTTCTCAGTAGTTCTGGAAGGGACAATAAGCCATGTGCTCATCTACAGAAGCCCATGTGTGGACACATCTGTTGTAGTGTAGCCTTTCAGCAGATAGGGAATTCTGTAATCAATACCATTGATTCTGCCTCCATTTTCTATTGTATTTTTAAAAATAGGTACATGATGGGCGTAAAATTTTAAAATTAACAAAAATGTGAGTGGTATCATGCATCCTGAAATTCTTGATAGTTTTGAAGCATAGTCCATGGAGTGTTTAAGAAGCAAACAAATATGTGATTCTGTTTCTTTACCATGTATGTTATAATTCACTTTGAGGTATCTGATAAGGAATAGCAGTGTACAAAGGATTTTGAGGGATGCCTTTGAGGAGATTAAGACTTACAGGAAAAACTTGAGGAAAGAATACAAACTGCAGTCAAGTGCGAAACAACCCGAGTCAGGAAGGGCAGTCTAAAGAGGGGTTCCAGCTTGGCACCTGTAGCTTGAGTGGCTAGGGTGCCAGCCACATATACTGGAGCTGGCGGGTTTGAATCCAGCCCAGCCCACCAAATAACAATGACAGCTACAATCAAAAAATAGCCAGACGCTATGGCAGGCACCTGTAGTCCCAGCTACTTGGAAGGCTGAGGCAAGAGAATCGCTTAAGCCCAAGTGTTTGAGGTTGCAGTGAGCTGTGATGCTACAGCACTCTACTGAGGACAACATAGTGAGACTGTCTCAAAAATAAAAAATAAAGAGGGCTTCGGACTTTTTCTCCTGCTGTTTCCTGAATGTCCATTGTGCCTGAATTGAGGGCAGCCCTGAGGCAGGCTTTGGGATGGGAGTGGAGCCTTGGGCTACCAGGGGTAGCTGAGTGGGCTCTTCTGATGAGCCACCCTGGGAAGCCAGCATGTTTTCCAGGCCTTCTGGGTTGCTGGCAGAAGAACCCTGGCTGTGACAGTATTGCCTCTTGTGTCATCATCATAGGCCTGTTGGTTGCATCTCAGTCTTCTTCTGGCTGTCTTTAGGCAGTCTCTCATAGGCTCTCAAATCCCTGGCCTGTGCTCTTTGGTTTTCAGCACATGTGCCTAGTGTTCCCTTCTGCCCACTCTGAGGCCTTTTACTTGTGACATATTCCTCCTTGGGATACCATCCCACTTCTGAAAGACTCATGGGGTTTGCTGTGGCTGTCCATAGCTTCTGCTTTAACTGGGGAAAGGATGCTGGGCTTCCCAATTCTTAAGGTTTAAGCTTAGCCTTTAGAGCAATTCTCACATTGCAGAGAGTGATTGATGTATTAATATGAATATAAGCCATTTCATCAGTATCTGTCAGGGGGCTTTTGCATGTTTAGCTTTCTCTGGGGGCTGCAGTAGGGTCAAACTCAGGGTCCTATGGGTACCCTGGTAAGATAAGGTTAGTGCTAATACATCTTTAACTTGAAGAGATTTGAGCAATGAGGGTACAGGTAGAGGGTATGTGAAAAGCATGGAAGTGAACGGGAGGTACCCCCCCTTTTTTGTTTGTTTTTTGAAGAGTTCTTAGAAAGTATAGACAAGAACTATCTCTGTCTTTTAAAAACTGCCTTTAGGGTGTTTTTCTGGTTCTAAACTTAGGAAGCAAGGCTATTTTTGAGATCTGTGTCTGAAAGTTGAATTCTTTTTTAAACTTACCCTTAAGAAATATTTCACTATCATCCCATGTGACATTTTCCCTCGTGTTTCATTTTCATTAATCAAAAGGATGTTTAGTTGAACCATAGCTAAGAATAGTAAAATCTAATGGTGAAAATAATTCCACCTGATTCAGTCTGGCCTTCCTTTCCCATTTCTAGGTGGCTTTTCTACTACTGTTTGAAAATCTCTTAATTGCCAGTCTTTGTAATATGCCTCTTCTTTACTGTATACAATAGGTATTTCTTAAAGTTGCTAGATTAAACTTCTGAATTTAAACAATTCCATTAATATAAGCAGAGAACATCAGTTGTTTAATGGGGTTGTACAATTCTGTCATAAAGCATATTCTTTTTATAATTCAAAAAATTTGCTCCCTCACCAAATAGTTTGGATTTCTTTTTCTTTCTTTCTTTCCTTTTTTTTTTTTTTTTTTTTTTTTTATACAGGATTTTTAATTTATCATTATTTGTGGATTGACAAGGCATCAAATGTAACATAGCTCACGCCAACCTCAAAACTTGGGTTTAAGTGATTCTCTTGCCTCAGCCTCCCGAGTAGCTGGGACTACAGGCATCCGCCACAATGCCTGGCTATTTTTAGAGGCCAGGGTCTTGCTCTTGCTCAAACTGGTCTCCAACAAGTGAGCTCAAAGAGATCCACCTGCCTTGCCCTCCCACAGTGCTAGGATTAGAGGTGTAAGCCATTGTGCCTGGCCTCCTTTTTTTTTTTTTTTTCTTTTTAAAGACAGTGTTTCACTCTGTCCCCTTGGGTAGACTACAGTGGTGTCATCACAGCTCACAGCAACTTCAAATTCTTGGGCTTAAGCAATCCTCTTGCCTCAGCCTCCCAAGTAGCTGGGACTACAGGTGCCCACCACCACGCCCAGCTAGTTTATTCTGTTTTGAGTTAAGATGGGGTCTTGCTCTAGTTCAAACTGGTCTCAAACTCCTGAGCTCAAGCAATTCTCCTGCCTCAGCCTCCCAGTGAGCCATTGTGCCTGGCCAGTAGTTTGGATTTTTTACATCAAAACTGCACCACTGGCTGGATGCGCTGGCTCACGCCTGTAATTCTAGCACGCTGGGAGGCTGAGGCAGGTGGATTGCTTGAGCTCAGGAGTTTGAGTCCAGGCTAAGCAATAGCGAGATCCTGTCTCTTCTAAAAATAGAAAAACTGAGGCAAGAGGATCTCTTGAGTTCAAGAACTTGAGGTTGCTGTGAACTGTAATGCCAAAGCTCTCTAGTCAGGGTGCCGGAGTGAGACTCTGTCTCAAAAAAAAAAAAACAAAAAACCAACAACAAAAAACCCCCAAACTGTACCACCTATACATGTTTTAACTTTATTGTTAGGATAGAAAGAAAAACATGCTGTTATTCTTTATGATATTGATAACTTGTATAGAAGCCATGTAGGACATTTAAATAAGCAGATTTTGGTATTTGCTTACAAACTGAACGGTGACACTCAGAAGCTGTAGAAACTTATCAAATAATTAGGGTTTGCTTTGACAATTATGGACTATGAGAGCTTGACCCAGTTCCTTTGGATTAAAATATTTTGAGTATTTGTCACCTGATTAAAAGTAGAACCTTCTAACCATGACTCAGAGTTGAAGGAAATGTCAGAGCTTTTTATACTGGCGGCTGGTACTGAGGAGGGAGCCCTAGCTTTAGCTCAGAGTGGACTCTGAATCCCACCTCCTGGCTTCTCAGCTCTGTGACTTGGGCTAGCGACTTCACATTTGAGCTTTAGGGGACAGTGTGTGTGTGTTTTATCTCTAAAAGAGATTTTTAGCCAAGTGCAAGGTCCCAGCTACTTGGAAGGCTAAGGCAGGAGTTCAAGGCCACAGTGTGTTGTGATTGTGCTTGTGAATAATCACTGCTCTCCCTCCTGGGCAACCTAAAGAGATTGCAGTCTCCAAAAATAAAATAAAATTAAAAAAAAAAAAAAGGATTGTTTGTTCCCTATAGTACTCCATTTCTGCGCTCCATTGATTAGGTCAGTATATTGGTCTGTTGTGGGTCCTGGCACACAGCTGTTTTGTTTGATTATATAGGTATATACTAGATATCACCTACCTCGGGCTAGTAATCCTGACCCAGAGGTAGGTGTCTGGGAGCTTCTCACTGAGTAAAAGGGAAGCTGCTGCATGGCTTGCTTTGCTTCCGGTACCAGATCTAGTGCCGTACAGGAAACATTTTGTAAAAGAATGAATTAAGAGCTAAACTTCGAGAATCTTATAAAATCAGTTTGACTCACTTTTGTGTTTGCAGTTCAGCTGTTCTTTATTGGAAAATTGAACTCTAATTAAATGGAACTGTGTTTCTAGTTATTGTTTGAGGACAAGCAAGGGCTTGATTTAGGCTAGGAGTTAGTGAAAAGTGAATACAGAGTAATTTATAAACATAGGGCTTTTTTTTTAGGAAACAGAGTTAGGGGAGAAGATGGTCTTGGGATCACGATGCAGTTTAGTCAGGTTGATTAGCTGAAAGGAAAACTAGTGAAGCTTCATTTCTTCTTTGGTTCAGCTACTACTGATCTTAAAAGGAGTAGACTCAGCTCTGTGCTGTATTGTGAGAAATTTCTCTTCCTACAGACTCTATAATAGGAAATTCTTTCAGTGAAGGTTACTGTTTTTCTATTCTAGATAATTTAGGTATGGTGATTTATGTTTTTTACTAGTAAAAATTATCCCAAGTTGGACAAAGAATTTTTTCCTAATTTGTGAATATCTTGACATTACATTTTATTTATATATTTAGTAAATAATCTTTATTGAACATAACAAAAAGACATAAAATATTGATAGGTTTTTTGTGTTGTTTTGGTTATTCCTCTACAAGTCTTGCCTGGGCTGGAGTGTAGTGGTGCCATCATAGCTCACCACAATCTCAAATTCCTGGGCTAAAATGATCTTCCTGTTTCATCTTCCCTAGTAGCTGGGACTGTAGGTGCTCATCACAGCATCTGTCTAATTTTTTCTATTTTTTGTGCTTCCTCGGGCTGGTCCTGAAAGAATTTTATTTTTTTTTTTTTAGACAGACTCACTACGTTGCCCTGGGTAGAGTGCCATGTTGTCGTCACAGCTCACAGTGACCTCAAACTCTTAGGCTCAAGAGATCCTCTTGCCTCAGCTTCCCAAGCAGCTGGTAGTACAGATACCCAGACACTTGCTATGATGTCTGGTTAATTTTTCTATTTTTAGTAAAGAAAGGGTCTTACTCTTGCTCAGGCTGGTCTCAAACTCCTAAGCTCAAGTGATCCACTGGCGTTGGCCTCCCAAAGTGCTAGGATCACAAGTATGAGCCATCACGCTCGGCTAAAAAAATCATTTTTTGTTTGAAGAGCATAACCTTCCCAAAGTTAAACTTCTCTTGAAAAATCTTTGTGAACTATTCAGAGAGAATCCAGTGTTTTAGTTTTTGCTGATGACTTTCTGAGTCTCTGAAGGTTTAAGGGCAAACTCTTTTTTCCTCCAATACTAAAAGAATGGGTTTAGGCATTTCCTTTGTTTGAGATGCTTGTGTTCTGGTGGTAATCTCCAGGTCATCACTGTCCAGTAGTCTTTTCTGTGATGGTGGGTCTTTTGTCTCTCTGCACTGTGCAGTGTGGGACCACAAGCCATATGTGGTGATTGAGTACTTAGTGTCACCTAGGAGCTAAGTTTGTTTTTTGTTTTTGAGACAGAGCTCACTATGTTGCCCTCAGTACTGAGTTCTGTGGCGTCACAGCTCACAGCAATCTCAAGCTCTTAGGCTTAAGTGATCCTCTTGCCTCAGCCTCCCAAGTAGCTGGGACCACAGGCACCCACCACAACACCCAGCTGCTTTTTGTTGTTGTTGTTGTTGTTGTTGTTGTTGTTGTTGTTGTTGCAGTTGCCATTGTTGTTTAGCTGGCTCGGGCTGGGCTGGAACTTGCCACCCTCAGTGCATGTGGCTGGCGCCATAACCACTGTGCTACGGGCGCCAAGCCAGGAACTAAGTTTTAAATTTTACTTAATTAAGTAAATGTAAATAGACACATGTGGCTTGTGGCTAGCATATTGGCACATTCCAACTCTTAGTACATTTACTTATCCTGTTTGTCTAGAGTTTTCATTAAGATATTTATGACCTGGATGGTACCTGTGGCTCAGTGGGTAGGGTGCCAGCCCCATATACCAATGAGGGTGGCAGGTTCGAACCTGGCCCCAGACAGCTAAAATGGCAATGACAATTGTAACAAAAAATAGCCGGGCGTTGTGGGTGCCTGTAGTCCCAGCTACTCAGGAGGCTGAGGCAAGAGAATCACTTAAGCCTAAGAATTGGAGGTTGCTGTGAGCTGTGACACCATGACACTCTACCAAGGGCAACATAGTGAGACTCTGTATCAAAAAAAAAAAAAAAAAAAAAAAAAGACATTTCTGACCTAAGTTGTTCTTAAAAAAAAAAAAATCTTTCAAGATAAATACTCTCTCAAAAATATCCATGGCTTAGGTCACTCTGTTCAAGATTATTCACTCATGTACACTGTCTTGTAGGTCCTAGGACTTGACATACCCAGTCTTTGCCTTCATGGGAAGTGATGGGGACAGCAAATTCTGGTCAAGTAACTACAGGGGTATATGACCTTGAAAGGGGGAGTACTGTGCATCGACAGGGGTATCAGAAGAGTTTGATACTCTTCTGTTCCCAAGAGTCTTAGGTTTCTAGGAGCACTGACACCTAAGGATGGATAGGAAACTGGCAGGTCAAACTATTCCAGGCATAGGGATCATCCTAAGTAGCAGCTATGAAGGTACAAACTCTTAATTGTGTAACAGTTTTTGCATTTAGTGAGTTATCAAAATTTAGGCGGCCTCATGGTTTTGCTTTTGAGAAAGTGGAGGCTAATGATGTGGTTCTGCTCTGGGGGAATTAGTTGGGCCTAGGCTCCAGTCTAAACTCTACCCTTTCATTTTTTTTTTTTTATTCAACAAATATTTAAGTGGATACAATGTGTGGGGCACGCTAGGCCTTGATGATTAACACTGATGGCAGAAGCTGCTCCTGTCCACGTGGAATTCTTAGTTAAGTGGTACGGATGGGCAGTTCAGCAGTCTCGCATTCATTCCTGTGTCATTTCAAACAGTGTCTGAAAGGAACCAGATGCTTCAGTTTTGGTGGTCAGGGAGACTTGTCAGAGGAAGAACACTGGAGCTCATTGCAGGGGAGTGGTGGGTTAGCTTGGGTATCTGAAGGTGAGGTTAGGTTACCAAGAGCCTTGAATGCCAAACCAAGGAGTGTGGGTCATTCTTTCCAGTCTTAAAAACCAAAGTTTAAAAAAACCCCACTGTGTACATGGTAATGGGGGAAGCTCTAGTAATTTGTTTCCCAGAAGTCTGTCTAGATCAGCTTTTTCCAAGAAGGTGTATTTTTCTTTTCTTTTCTTTTTCTTTCTTTCTTTCTTTTTTTTTTTTTTTTTTTGAGACAGAGTCTCACTTTGTCGCCCTCTGTAGAATGCAGTGGTGTCATAGCTTACGGCAACCCAAACTCTTGGTCTTAAGCAATTCTCTTGCCTCAGCCTCACCAGTAGCTGGGACTACAGGCGACTGCCACAACGCCCAGTTATTTTTTGGTTGTAGTTGTCATTGTTTAACTGGCCCAGGCTGGGTTTGAACCCGCCAGCCTCGGTGCACACACCTAACTGCTGTGCTACGGGCGCCAAGTCTAAGGTATATTTTTCTGTTCATGCTCAGATCTGTAGAGAGAGTTGACAACCGCCTTCCCCTTCTCAAGCCCCATTTTGGGGAGGAAAAGCAGGAAAAGAATTGGAACTAGTGTCTTTCTTAAGATGTTGGGAAATTTTTGTATGAACAGAATTTTCTTTTTTTTTTTTTTTTTTTGACAGAATCTCACTTTGGCCCCACCCCCCCACACACACACACGTGTCCCCCATCCCCATGTCCTGGTATCATAGCTCCACCCATAGCAACCTCAAATTCGTGGGCTCAAGCGATCCTCTTACCTCAACCTCCCTAGTAACTGGGACTACAGGTGCCCGCCACAATGCCCCATTTTGTAGAAACAGGGTCTCACTCTTGCTCAGGCTGGTCTTGAACTCCTGAGTAGCAATCTACTAGTCTCGGCCTCCCGGAGTGCTAGGAGTACAGGTGTGAGGCACTGCACCTGGCCTAGAATTTTCTTTAAAAGGTTTAAAAAAAAAAAAAAAAAATCTTTAACTAGGCAGTGTAGTCTTGTGGTTCAAAATTCCAACAAGTGAAAAGAATATTGGTGAAAAGCCTTCTTCTTACCTGTTTCTGAAGTCACTAGTTGTTCCCCTCACTGTAGGCGACCATCATTTGCTGTTTCTTAGGTTTTCTAGAGAGATACTGTGCATAGCTTTTTACTCTAAGTAGTTCAATATACATGTTATTCTCCTAGAAATATTAATATTGGAAGTACGGGTTTCATTCTAAACAATGGTAAAATGGTATTTGGTGCTGCGCTTAGATAAATAACAAAATGATTTCAGTGTTTCCACTACACTGTATGAATAGGAATAATCGAAGTTTTTAAAAAACTTCATATAATTTCAAAGAATATGAGGGATTTTGTTACTATTATCAAAACACACATTGGGTGTGGCACCTGTAGCTCAGTGGTACAGCACCAGCCACATACACCAGGGCTAGCAGGTTTGAGCCCAGCCCGGGCCTGGTAAACAACAATGACAACTACAATAGAAAAATATAGCCAGGCATTGTGGCAGGTGCCTATAGTCCCAGCTACTTGGGAGGCTGAGGCAAGAGAATCGCTTAAGCCCAAGCATTTGAAGTTGCTGTGGGCTGTGATGGCACAGCACTCTACCCAAGGCGACATAGTGAGACTTTGTCGCAGAAAAAAAACAAAAACACATTGTGTAGTCAACTCACACCAAAATTCTATTTATAGTTTCTGGAAAATGTTTTTTAAATCTCTGGTTTTTGTTACTTATTAATTTATATACAAATACCTGTATGTTAATGACCTACGTTGACACCAGTTGAATAAAGTAAAAATCATTTTCTTAGTAGGATTTCTAGGTACATTCACATTAACACCAGCCCTTTTCTTTAATTTAGTTTTATCTATTTTAGAGATTGTAAAATGCTAAGTATGACCCAAAAGTCACTTTAGAAAAGAAAGGGTGAAATCAGTGAGACTCCATAAGAAGAGTAGTTGAGTTCCCTGCCATTGCAGATCTGGGTGAAGGAGAGTGATCAGTACTTAAGAGGGGAAGATAAGCCGAGGTATGGTGGCTTGTGGCTGTAATCTTAGCATGCTGGGAGGCAGTGGCCAGTGGATTGGATGAGCTCAGAAGTCCACACTGAGCAAGAGGGAGACCCCATCGCTACTAAAAACAGAAAAAACTAGCTAGGTGTGATGGCAGGTGCCTATAGTTTCACCTACGTGGGAGATTGAGGTAGGAGGATCACTTGAGCCCATGAGTTTGAGGTTGTTGTTTGAGGTTGTGAGTTATGATGCCACAGCAGTGTACCAAGTGGGACAGAGTAAGATTCTGTCTCAAAAATAAAGGGAGGAAGATAAGATTAAGAATCATTAAATTAAAAAGTCTGGATGGAGAACAAAAGTGGTATCCTGATGTCTATGTAGGAACTTTCTAGAAGGAAATCTCTAGAAATTGTTTCTGGAGGGTTCCTAAGGAGCTGGAGATGCTTTGCGGACTCTGCTTTTTATTTTAAATTCTTACGAGTGGGCTGATCACAGTGGGTCATGCCTGTAATCCTAGCACTCGGAAGGCTGAGGCGGGTGGATTGCTTGAGCTCAGGAGTTCTAAACCCCATCTCAAAATAAATAAAGAATAAAATAAATTCTTATGAGTCATTTTTTAAAAACCCCAAACCATAAATTTATTATTACTATTTTTTTGAGACAGAGCGTCATTATGTCGCCCTGGGTAGAGTGCTATGGTGTCACAGCTCACAGCAACCTCAAACTCGTGGGCTTAAGTGATTCTCTTGTCTCAGCCTACCAAGTAGCTGGGACGACAGGTGCCCGCCACAATGCCTGGCTATTTTTTTGTTGTAGTTATTGTTGTTTAGCAGCCCGGGGCTGGATTCAAACCCGCCAGTCTCCAGTGTATGTGGGCTGGCAGCCTAACAACTGAGGTATGTGCGGCGAGCCATAAATATATTATTTTTATAATGAACATCCAAAGCAAAACATCTTTTGGGGAGGGGAGTATATACAGAGTGGCCATAAAGTTTGCATGCAGTTTAAAATAGTTGTCTGTTTGAAGTTGCACGCAAACTTCATGGCCGCCTGTATTTTGGTTTTGTGAGTTTTTTTGTATTTGTGGTTAGGAGAATCTGTTGGATAGTGAGAAGCAGTTTTGATTAATTCCTGTTTCAAAACCTTTAGAGACTTCTACCAAGAATTAGTTGAATAAAGTACAAATTACTTCAGAGGTGCCATCCAGAGATAAGAAAATACGGCTCCCCCTGCTCCCTTCGTCCCCTCCCCTTCCCCTCTCACTTTGTTGCCCTTGGTAGAGGGCTGAGGACCGTGGCATCATGACCTCAGACTCTTGGGCTCAAGCAATTCTATTGCCTTAGCCTCCCAAGTAGCTGGGACTATAGGCACCTGCCATAATACCTCACTATTTTTAGAGGCTGGGGTGTGTGTGTGTGTGTGTGTGTGTGTGTGTGTGTGTGTGTGTGTGTGTCTTGCTCTGGCTCAGGCTGATCTTGAACCTGAGAGCTTGGGCAATCCACCCGCCTCAGCCTCCCAGAGTGCTGGGATGATAGACGCGAGCCATGAGCCTGGCCTCTGAAAAGTTCTTTAAAGTGCCTTTTCTGGCCAGTGTGGTGGCTCATGCCTGTAATCCTAGCACTCTGGTAGGTCAACTTGGGAAGATCACTTGAGCTCAGGAGTTTGAGACCAGCCTGAGCAAGAAAGAGACCCTGTCTCTCCTAAAAATAGAAAAAAACAGCGGGACCTGGTGGCAAGTGCCTGAAGTCGCAGCTACTTGCAGACTGAGGTAGGAGGATCACTTGAACCCAGGAATTTGAGGTTGCTGTGAGCTAGGGCACTCTAGCCTGGACAACAGAATAACACTCTGTCTCAAAAAAAAGTACCTTTTCTTTTCCAGTCTTCTAAGCTTATTTGAACACTAAAAATACTATAATATGAAACCCATTTCAGATTTTATCCATAAACTGTAAATACTTAGCTGGAAGGTAGAACACCTGGAACCATTCTAGGTGTCAGCACTTGGGGCAAAAGTTAATCAACTTGGCAAGGACACCCCTAGGAGGGAGTGGTGGGCTGCCTTTTAAAAAATCATTAATTACTTAAACTAGTAGTTCACTCATGTGTCTCAAAAAATCAAGACAAAAGCTGTAGAGAGAACACCTCCCTCCACCTGGTTCTCTCATACCCCCAACCCCTGGGGATAGCTCTTGCTCTCTACCAGGATGTCTTTATCTGTATTCAAGGAGATAATATTGTCTCTTCTTTCTCTTTTCCCTCTGCCTGCTTTTTGCTTCTTAACTGAGGCAGCATACTATAAACATGGTTGCATAACTTGCTGTCTTCTGTAATTGCTTAGTATTTCATTATATGAATTATATCACAGTTGGTTTAATCCTCTTCCTACTGATGGACACTACTGATGGACATTTATGCTATTTTCAATCATGTCTTCTCACAGTACTTTAATGAATAGCCTTGTATAGTTACATGTATAAGTAAATCTATAGAACAGATTCCTAGAAATAGAATTAGTGTTTAAAAGGCACGTTCATTTGTTTGTCCACATCAAATTTTCATCCAATAACTTGAATGTTGGAGTATTAAAATATTAAAGGCAGCACACAACATTCTCAGTGTAGACATCACTATTTTATGTAATTATTTATTAACATAGTCTAGTTATGAAAATACTTAAGTTGTTCTTCAGCTTGTGATGACCATCATGTTATGCCGCTCAGTCATTTCTGATTTATTTGTAATTTTGTAGTATCCTTTTTGGACTTAATGTATTTATTTCTTCTTTGGGGCCTTCAAATAGCCCATACACTTCCATGTGTTGTATGCTGACTGTAAGTCTGCTTTCGTGTCAGAATACACTTTCCCCATTTCTCCTGAGTTTATAGTGCTGCCTAGGAGCGTTGCTCACAGTGTTTGGGGCAAAGGACCTGGTCTCCTGGTCTCCTGGACACCAGGATGTCCTTGTATTTACTGTGTCTGGGGAGTCTGAGGTGACTGGGATCTGGGGTTTGGGGGTTCCTTCTGCAAAGGTTGAATCCTAGCTCAGCACACACATTCTTTTCCAGATTATTCTTGATAGGATAATCCTCTCCTCCTAAGGAGTTCATCAGGTTACGGGGTGGACAAGCAGCTGATGACAATGCCTCATCAGGTCCTTTGTTGCCCTCTCAGCTATGATGTCAGAGGACAGTGAGCCCTTTTCTGCTATTCTTGCTCCAGACAATTGGGTTAACATTCAGGGGCTGTTGGGTCATTACCATTGGTTTGGTCAGATGGCTTGCTGCTGTGACAGCCACATTTCCCATCCTTGTATCCATCTTTTGGGACTGAGGGAGGCAGCACACAAATCATAAAGTTGTCTTAGTTCTCTGGTGGCGGCATTTCCTTGTTACTTCTAAGTGTATTAAATAAAGATAGGCTGGCAGTATCTCTAAGATGTTTTGGAGTCTACTGTAACAAAGAACTTTTAGTCAGGGCTGTTTGAGGTTTTTAAATAAAAGATGAATAGCAAACATTCAGTGAAGCAGTTTTGTTTTGTTCTGTTTTGTTTTGTTTTTTTTTTTTTGATAAGTGATGCAGTGTAGCCATGAAGGACATTAGGGAATGAAAAAAATGAAATGCTAAAAATATATTTTTAAAACAAGAACAAGAAAAACATAATTAAAATCAAAGTGGGAGAGGGAGCAAGAGGGGTGAAGGGAGAGGGATTGGTGTGCTCTCATCTAATGGGCACAGCGTAAGGGTATTTGGCATGCACACCTCCTGGGTGAAGGCCCAGCTACAACTTGCACTCTGCCTAACAAATTCAATGTGTACTAACCTAATCATCTGTACCCTCATATTAATAAGAGATTTTTAAAAGGAATAATAGCTTAAAATGAAATGCTGTCATTTTGGTAGTAAATTATCATGCAAAGTAGATGACCTTTTCTAGGTAGCATTCTTAAAAATTATATAAAATTTACATTTCTATCCTAGCACTCTTGGGAGGCCCAGGTGGGTGGATTCCTTCTGTTCACGAGTTGGAGAACAGCCTGAGCAAAAGTGAGATCCCATCCCTTTTTTTACTGTCTTTTCCCTATAAAGTTCTGCTTAGTGTTTGCCTTTTACTTAACAGCCGTTCCTGCTTTCTTTGACTCCCTTAATTCACTTGACTGTGACACTTGGTGTTCATGGGCTTCCTCTAAGTTTGATTATATATAATCCTTTGGGAGATAGACTTATGCAAGTCTCAGACACCCAAATCAGCCCTGCACAGAGTGAAGTCCCAGAGCAATGACACCACCTGCCCCACCCCACCCAATCCCACCTACTGCAGAGCTAGGCAGGGAGGAGGCTGGATGGCAGGCCCTCGGCCCTGCAGGGGGATAGTGATTCTGAGGAGGAGCAAGACTTTTTACTCAATATATGTTCACTGTTGAGAATGAAGTAAAACTTTAGTATTCTTTGCTAATTAGAAGGTGGTGTATCTGCATAAAAGAAGCCTGAGTTACAGAAGATTTTAGAAGGAATTTGCTTTAATTATTTCCTAATAGTCCTTACCAAAAAAAAAAAAGTCTTTTGGGAACTTATTTAAATGCCTAGATAAAAATTATTTATAGTGGCATAAGTGTTAATAAAACAGTGCTTTTTCTATGGATATATATTTTTTGTATTTTCATTCTCCATTGTTGGAGAGTTACTCTGTTGTTTTTTTTACAATCTCCAAAAATTTCCAAAGCAAAGTAAGCTCTAATTCTGCTAGAATTGCCAGAGATGACCAGAGCTGTTGAGAAATGGTAACTAAGTGTGGAGTGTTGGCCCAGTGCCAGATTCTTCTTGGACGTTATCTTGTTCATTCTACATAGCCGCCTTTGGAGATGAGCTTGTGACAGTGATAATGGTGACTGATGGTTACTGAGTTCTTACTGCATGCCAGGCTCAGTTTTAAATGCTGTATACACGTTAAGATTTAATTCTTTCATCAAAAATTCTGTGAGGCAGTTGCTATGTTCTTTTTTGCTTCAGAGTTGGAGGAGCACATGCAAGGAGGAAGGGGCACTAGTGACAGCTGCCATCAGAACCAAGGCCTGGCTGGGTACTCTTTCACTACACCAGACTGTGTTTCTTGTGTTATTAGTGTCTAATTAGTAATATATCAGTAAAACACTAAGGGAGTCTACAATGATCTCTAGGTCTTCTACCACTCTATGGAGTCCTCATCTTTTGATGTGAGCTTTTCTACAGTGCTTTGCTCTTATTGGATCAAGTTTTTGGTATCCATTTTTCTCCCTTCAATTTTTCTTAAATTGACAAAAATTGTATTAGCTATCAAATACCACATGATGTTTTGAAGTGTGTATACATTGTCGATGATCTAAATTGAGCTAATTAACATATGCATTACCTCTCACTGTATCCAGTTTTGACTTAGGAATTAAAAATGTTTTTGCAGGCTGGGCTGGGTGGCTCACATCTGTAATTCTAGCACTCTGGAAGGCTGAGGTGGGTGGATCACTTGAGCTCATGAATTCGAGTCCAACCTGAGCAAGAGTGACACCCTGTCTACTGAAAATAGAAAAACTAGTTAGGCATTGTAGCGGGCACCTGTGGTCCTAGCTACTCAGGAGGCTGAGGCAAGAGGATCACTTGAGCCCAAGAGTTTGAGGTCGTTACGAGCCAAGATGTGACAGCACTCTAGCTTGGGGCAACAGAGTGAGACTTTGTCTCAAAAATAAAAAAATAAAATAAAAATTAAATTTTTTTTGTGGTTACAATGGTGGGCCACCTATAAAGTTACTCAGGAGGCTGAGCCCAGGAGTGTGAGGCACGTAGGTGAATAAAAGTGTTTAGTTTTTGTTTTTGTGATGGAGACTCGCTCTGTCTCCCTTGGTATAGTGCCATGGCGTCATAGCTCACAGCAGCCTCAAACTCCTGGGCTCAAATAATTCTCCTGCCTCAGCCTCTGACATTGCTGGGAATATAGGTGCTTGCCGTACAGCTAGTTTTTTTTTTTTTCCTTTTGCAGTTTTCGGCTGGGGCTGGGTTTGAAGCCCCCACCTCCGGTATATGGGACCAGCACCCTACTCCTTGAGCCACAGGCGCCATCCCATACAGCTAGTTTTTTCTGTTTTTAGTAGAGATGGGGCCTCTGTTTCCTGGCCTTGAACTCCTGAGCTCAAGGAATCCACTGGCCTTGGTGTCTCCCAAGAGTGCTAGGATTATAGTCATGAGCACTGTGCCCATGTGTTTAGCTTTTGAAAGATTGAAGAGAAGCAATTGAGTAGTTAAGAGTTATAGTACAAGTGTGAGGATATAGGAAAAAAATCAAACTCATTTTCTTCTATTCTCTAACTTAACAGTCAACTCAGCAAACTGTGACCAAATGTGTGTGAATTCCCTCAGCCCATCAATTACGTGGTCAGTTCTGCACCAGACAGATATCAACTGGCTATCCTCTAATTCAGTTTGCTTCTTACACTGACTACCTGCAGATAATGTCAGAGCCTACACGTGAGGGCTCAATCCCCAACACTGCCCCCATTCGGACTAGTTGCGAGCCCCAGATTGTTTTTAACTGTGCTTCTGACCAACCGGTTATAAACCGGCGTTCCCAAGACTCCTTGAGTTCACTTTGGTAGTGCGGATTACAGACCTCAGGGAAATGTGTTTACTGTTCTTTTTTAAATTATTATTTTAAAGGACATTGCAGAGTGAACACCAGGTGATAGGGTGTGCCAACCCCTAGAAACTAGTGCTCAACTATGTGGAAGCTCTCATATCCTACTCCTTTTTTGGGTTTTTATGGGAGCTTTATAATGTAGGCATAATTACTTAAATGGTCATTGGTGATCAACTTAATGTAGTCCCTCTCTCTTCTCAGGAGTTTGGAGGTGGGCTGAAAGTTCTGACCCTCTAATCAGCCTTGGTTTTTCCTGTGACCAACCCCATCCAAGCTACCTGGGGGCTGCAGCTAGCAGACAACTCATTAGCATACAAAAATACATCACTTTGGAGGTTTCCAAGGATTTAGGAATTGTCTGCCAAGAAGCAGGAGGACGACCAAATACATACTTCACAACATTACAAGTAATACCAAAAAAAAATCTCAGGCCACTGGCAACAAGTGAGACCCTGTTTGTTAAGAAAAAGAACTTTTTTTGCAGGGAATATAGGGATGCAGGAGAGAAATTAGGAATGGGAAGGGAGTTCATGCTTGAAAGTAGAGAAATAAGAACATAACCATAAGACAACATCTGAACTCTTACATCACTTATTTTTCACACTTCCATTGTTTATTCACATTATGCCATTTAATCTTTGCATCAATTTTAACATTGAGGTTCATTGATGCCGAGTTGTAGCCGTAGAGTGAAATACTCCTAGATGGTCCCCTGGAAGGTGAAGGAGCCGAAGAGATGTAAAGAGAAAGATGAGAGAATAGTGTGACACTTAAGAGGATTCGATTTAATTCATCATTCAATTCTCTTTTTTTTGGTTTTTAGAAAATAGTAATAAATGTGAAGATTACTTATTACCTTATAACTTAGACTAAACAAGCTTGTCAAAATTGATATTGTATATACCCTTTATGGTGATCTCTGTAATTCATGCTTGTCATTCATTCAGCATGTGCATTTATTAAGTGCCTAATATATACTAACCATTTTATGCACTGAGTAAACAGTTGAATAGGTCTCTTCTTTCATAGAGCTTACAGTCTGACGAGTTATGTGAAGTTGATAGTATTATTTTAGCTCACTCATTATATCTGTAGGAGCATAAAGAATTCATACTTCTGGCCAATAGACAATATGATACACTGGTTTCTAAATTTTTTTTTTTTTTATGGTTTCTAAATGTTTTGACAGAAAAGCAGTTCTGTCAATATAAAGGATCTGGGGCTCCAAATATAATTCAAAGAAAAAAAATAAGGGCGGTGCCTGTCGCTCAAGGAGTAGGGCGCTGGCCCCATATACCAGAGGTGGCGGGTTCAAACCTGGCCCTGGCTAAAAACTGCCCCAAAAACCCAAACAAACGAAAAAAAATAAGATATTATGACAAAATGGAGACTTTAGAAAATCTGAAGAAAGGTGTATTTTGTGTATTGTTGGGTAAATGTCTTTGAAATATTTTTCAAACAAAACTGTTTTCAAATGTTTTTAGCTGGCTGGACAAATCAATTTAGCCACTTACCTGGTATTTGATTTTATAACATGAAAATTTTTTTTCAGAGGACCTTATTGTATGTAGTTCATTCCTTGTTTAAGGTGAAATGCTGATTTCTGATAATGATAAATAACAGTGGGTCTTAGAATATGTGTGGATACCATTTGCCTGTCAGAGTTTGTAAGTGACCACACTTGAACAGTCTTTGTATTGTAGACTGCCTGCTTGGGTTTCCTAGTCCAGAAGTGAATGCCTTTTGTTGCCTTGCTTGGCAAACACCTTGTGTTCCCTGAACCTGGCTGAGAATGGTTTTGGCCCCTACTATTTTTCTTATTTCTTACTTGGCAGCCTTTTATAAGTGTGATAGTAATGAGGAAATTTATAGGGTTTTTTCCCCTTTTTGTTTCTTTTCTTCAGGTCTTGCTTTGTTGCCCACACTTCAAATGCAGTGACAAGATGACAGTTCACTGCTGCCTCAAACCAGCTGGGCTCAAGTGATCCTTCTGCCTCAGCTGCTGGGACCTAAAATGTCAGGGTTTCAGGCAGCTGTCTGTGTCTTTGGTTCTTGGAGTGCTTTTGGTCAAAAAATGACCAGATACCCCAAAGTAAGGCAAGCATGAATCTGAATTATTGAGGAAGAGAAAAATAGGTTTATAGAATAAGAAATTTTACAAAGGAAGATACATTCACCATAATAGCAAATGGGCCCCCATTGGCATGGCAGGTATGCAGAGAGCCTTTGAATATGGCCTAGAGTCCTCTTTTATCTTGCTTGGGTTGGGTGATTCAGAGGTCACCTTGGAACCAGAGTCTTACTGCACATGGGGACCTCCCATGAGCTTCTCTCAGAGCCCCTAGGATAGGATGCAGACTGTAATGTAGATTGAAGGTGAGTTCTGATTGGTAGATTGGTAGGCTGGTCCTTGCTCCCCAGGTGTGAACAATCACTTTGGACAAAATTAAGGTGGTCAACACCAAGATGGATGCCTGCTCCCTCCCTTCCCAGGAGAGCCAAAACTACCTGATAGAACTGTAGGCATGTGCCACCATGCCCAGCTAATTAATTTTTTGTTTTTAGAGATGGGGGACTTGCTATGTTGCCCAGGCTGGTCTTGAACTCTTGGCCTCAAGTGATCTTCTTGCCTCAGCCTCACTGGGATTTTTGGTATGAGATACTATGCCTGGCTCATAGCTTCTGTTTTTTTCTGAGATCAGCTTAATGAAAGGGTTGGACTCCAAAATTTTGATCAAAAAGCCTCAAAACAGAAAATTATTATCCCTGGATGCGGAAGTGTGGCAGGGGGTGCTTGTTACTTGTGTGTTGGGAAAGTCTGCTATGGGCAAAAGCCCTGAAAGTAGGATCTTTTAAATCTCAGGCAGCCTTAGCCTTGCATTCTAAGTGGCAGAGAGAATTGGAAACGGTAGCTGTCGATCTTGAACCATAAGAACTTCCTGTGATTCAGGTTGCTCTTGCTCAACCTATGTGTTGGGACACTGGTGTGTAGAAGGCATAGCTGTTCTGTGTTGCAATATCCTGACCTGACTTCTTCACTCAGGTATTATTTTAAATTTGTTTATTTGCTTTGTTTGAGATAGGGTCTTGTTTGCCTGAGTAGAGTGTAGGGTGTTGTTATAGCTCACTGCAACTTCAAATTGCTGGGCTCAAGCAATTTTCCTGTCTCAGCCCCTCAATTAGCTGGGACTTATAGCTGTGCACCATTGTGCCTGCTTATTTTTTTCACTTGTTGTAGAGATGAGTTTTTGCTATGTTGCTCAGGCTTGTCTAGAACTCCTGGACTCAAGTGATCCTCCTGCCTTGGCCTCCCAGTGTTAAGATTACAAGTGTGAGCCATATTGCTTGGCATGGGAATTTTTTGAACTAGGGAATAGGAAAAAGTGGTAACAGTAGTGACCAGAGGGGGATGCTGTGGGTATGTGTGTATCCCATCTTTAAAAAAAGCCACACCTAGAGAATCTCTTGAGCCCAAGAGTTGGAGGTTGCTGTGAGCTGTGACGTCACAGTACTCTACTGAGGGCAACGAAGTGAAACTCTGTCTCAAAAAAAAAAAAAAAAAAAAGCCACACCTAACATACTACATATTTGGCTGTACACATACCATATGTGTTGGGTTGGTGGATGACATAAGAATTAATCCGTTTTCTCTTAACCCAACCGGCTATTCAATATATGTGGACAGAAATAGGATGAGAAAAAGTAGTCATGGTAGAGAGTGTTGCAGGCTAAGCAGAAACACTAGCCTAAGACAAAATTCCCTGCTAACAACTTTGAAAATTTGAGTGTTTGGTAAGTACTAGAATAAACTATAAATGAAAACTAGTAGATCTGAGAGTGGCTGGTTGATGGGTGAATTTTTAAAGGTAAGAAATTTTTTGAGTAAAATTGTTCTGCAAGGCATAAGGTAACCACTATGTATATAGCACAAGGTGTCCTCGTCCAACTTTTATCTCTGTCTGGAGTATTGTTACTCTTGTTTTATAGAAGAGGGTATTAAGATGCAGGAATCAGCAGTTTGCCCAGGAACTCAGGATGTGAATGTGTGCTCAGCTTCCAAGTGTTTTGACTCCACTGACCTGCACTGAGGCCAGCTCTGCAGGGCTCTCTTGATTGTTCTTTAGGATTTATCTGCCCTTCTTTGGCCTGGGCCTGGCCTCCTTCTCTTAAGAAGAGTGCTTAGCAATGATTGAAAGAAACAATCAGAAGAGCTTCTGTAGGTTGTTCCAAACTTTCAATGTGGAATATTTGGAGCTTATTTGCTGCTTACAGTTAGTTCATAAGGCTTGTTGTGGTGTCATCTTCACGTAGAAAGGAAAGCCAGTCTCTATTATGGTGGCTCCACTTAGTGTTTTAGATGAAGATTCATTTCAATGTTTCTAGATGAAGGAACACTACATTTAAAAAAACAGTTATTGGGGGGATATATTTTATTTTTTCCTTTTATGTTTAGTTGACATGTAATAATTGTACGTATTTATGGGCTACAGAGTGATATTTTGTTATATGTATACTACATGTAATGATCAAGTCAGGGTAGTTAGGATATCCACTACCTCAAACATTGTCATTTCTTTGTGTTGGAAAAAGTGGTTACTAAAGAGTACCAAGTGAAAGCCTGTGTTCATGTAGATAGGGCCTGGAATGCAACAAACACAAACCAGTAGTTACTGTGGAGAGGATTTTTTTTTTTTAAACTGTAATTTATGTGATGTTTGTATCTGGATACCTTAGTGAACCTCCAAATTTAGGTCAGCATAATAGCATAAAAGCAATGGAATGGAATACAGAAGCACATTGAGACATAGGAACTGACTGGTGAGTCCCCAGGTGCAAGCCCTCTGTTCTTCTATGGAGCTGTTTGCTGTCTCCAGGACCAGATTCCTGTCTCTTCAAAATGACATATTCTGTAACCATGATGAGGCATCCCAAATTGAGGGGCCTTCTATAAAACAACTGGCCTCTATTCTTCAAAAATGTTGCTTAGGGAAGATAAACCCTGAGGAATCTTTCCAGATTGAACTAGATGACAGAGACATGACAGCTAAATGCATTGGGATCCTGAATTGGATCTTGGATCAGGAAAATATTAATGCATGTAATGAAGGGCATTATTGAGACAGCCAGCAAAATTTGAGTAAGGACAAGATATTAAATATGGTATCAATGTTACATTTCCTAAACTTGACAAATGTACTGTGATTACGTAAAAAGTTTTTAAGAGATGTATACTTCGATCCTTGGAGGAAATGGTCATACTATCTGCACCTTGCTATTAGAAAGGTTCTGCATAAACTTTGTAACGCCTCATTCCTTACAATCAGGTGGGAAGAAATGGGTTTGTATTAGAGGTAGTTGGCTAGGCTGAAAAGAGGGACTGGTCAATTCTGCAGAGGTAGTGCAAAGAAAGTCTTCCTACTCACTGTTTTTATCCTAGTGGGGACTGGTTTCTTAGATCAAGAGCGAGAGTATCCACAATAAAGGTTACTGATGCACGTGACAATAAAAGAAGAATGAAAGAGGTCTGGGGCCCTGTTTTGATGGCTTCATGTGCCATGCTAAGGAGTTTGGATTTTTATAGATGCAATGGGTGAACTATATGCCAGTATATGTTTAGCTGCAGTGACATAAAACTCCAGCTAAAATGCCCTAAACTGTAGTAAGTGTATTTTTCCACGTAACAAGAAGTCTGAAGGTGAGGAGGTTCTAGGTTGGATAATTTAGCAGTTCAGGGATGACTTTACCAAACCAGGTGTTTGTGTTTTTACTGTGGCCATCCTTAGTGTGAGAGTAGTAACTGTCCTCTTGGTTGCCACAGACCCTGTGACAAAATCTAGTGAAGAAAAGAGAGATGTCTTTTTGAGTATCCCATACAATGAGGAAGGAAAAACTTTTCCAGAATGGTCTTGGTTGACACATCTTCACATTCCCATAGCTGGGATTGTGTACCCTACAAGGGGAATGGGATCATGATGGTTGGCTTATCTGGTCACTCTCCCTCCTAAGGTCCAGGAAAAGTTTTCCCTTCTTCAGAGGGACCTCCCAGATGGCCACCTTGGGATTAAGTGTGTTTTGCCAATGGCAAAGGGAATGTGTTGTATGAGCAGATGTTAGGATCCCCCAGAATGAAGAAAAAAAGTTTTTAATTTTCTAAAGGTCAGTGTATTAGGTTTAAAGAAAAACCCACAAGTACCCATTACCCTACCACATGGCCAGGGGACCTCCTTTTCCTTTTGGGTTGTTACTTTCTAGCTGTTGCTTACATTCATGTACTTAAGTAGTTCTGATTTCTGTACATTTTCCATTTGTGTGTTTTTCCATAACATACGTTTCTTCCTACATTTTCACAGTCATCATGATAATTTAATAGTTGTGTACCATTTTATAATATTACATAGCAATTTGTTAAACCATCTGTTGTTGAATAACAGTAATGGTGGCTAGTTCTGAGCATTTACTACCTACAGGCACTGTCTTAGGACTTTACATTTATTAATTCATGCTGTCCTCACAAGCAAGGGCTGTAATTACCTCTAGTTTCCAGATGAGGAAACTGAGACAAAGAAAGGTGACTCACTTTGCCTCAGTAACTTACCCAAGGGCACACAACTAATAAGTGGGGAACTAGAGGCAGAGCTGGGGTTCACATGCAGGCAGTCCCAGTTCAGAGTCTGTAACCACTAAGCAAACTGACTCTGGATATTTTTTGTGCTTTTTATTGTTGTTCTTGTTGCTATTACAGATAATGCTAAGATGAACCTTTTCTATATGGTGTCTTCTTTGCATATATATGAGTCATTACAAAAGTTGAGTGTGAGATACACAAAAATAAGAATTGTAAAAATCCATGTGGATAGAAACAAATGAAGCCTTCCTAGCAATACTAATAAGCCAAGCAAATTGAAACTTGTATGGGCGAATCAGAAAGGATGCTGTCAGCTATATGTTTCTTGGAAATGAAACAATAGACCCTAATATAATCTGTCTCTAAACTTTTGTAATGACCCCACATACACATACGTGTGTAGCCTGGTTATTGTGGCTTGGAAAATGCCTAGGAGGTGAGAGAGTAGAGATGGCACATAGACCACACTTGAGAAAAATTTGAGAGGGACTAGGAAAAAACGGTTCTTTTACTTCCATTTGTTTCATGGCCAGGAGAGATCATCTATTTTGTTCCCTTCATCTTCCTCTAGGCAAATAATCAGTGGTATCTTTTGTTCACCTGTGCTTGGCAGTCTGTGTGCTACTCATTAACATTTACCCTTTTGTGTAAATAAAAATATTTTTAAATTCTTATTTTTATTTTATTTATTTATTTATTTATTTTTTCCAGTTTTTAGCCAGGGCTGGGTTTGAACCTGCCACCTCCAGCATATGGGGCCAGCGCCCTACTCCGTTGAGCCACAGGTGCCGCCCATTTTAAATTATTTTTAGTTACAGTATTTTTTTTTTTATTATATCCTGTATTATTTCTCAACTGTGAGAAATCACTGATTTTGTGTAAGACTAATTTTTTTGATATTTTAGTTTTTAAATATATAATTGCTTAGTGGTAGGCTTTAATTTTCTCAATTGCTATTCATCTAACTCAGTGCCTGATTTTTTACACAACTCTGTCCTTACATTCTTTTCTTTTCTTTTGAGACGGGGTGGAGTAATGTTGTGATGAGGCATATAATCCTAACTCTGATGTCTGTTTAACTTTTCCTTCTTCATAATTTGAAGATATTTTTCCTTGTTTTATTTTACTAAAGAAACTTGCAAATCATTTTGATATTACTCTTAAGACTTGCAAATCATTTTGATATTACTCTTAAGACATGCTAGTGATGGCTCAGCACCCATAGCATAGTGGTTATGGTGCCAGCCACATACACGAAGGCTGGCAGGTTCAAAACCATCCTGGACCAGCTAGACAACAGTGGCAATTGCAACAAAAGCATGGTTCAGCGTTGTGGCAGGCACCTGTAGTCCTAGCCACTTGGGGGGCTAAGGCAAGAGAATCACTTGGGCCCAGGAGTTGGAGGTTGCAGTGAGCTGTGACGCTACGGCACTCTATGGAGGGGTGTATAGTGAGACTCTGTCTCAAAAACAAACAACAACAAAGACATGCTAGTGTTCCATGTTAAATGCCCCATTCAGTTAAAATCATAGTAACTTATGACAGAGAGCTATTATGGTTGCTTAGTTTCTCATTTCTATTTCTGTTTAATTTCTAGATTTTGGATCTTTGTTTGACTTGGAAAATGATCTTCCCGATGAGCTGATCCCCAATGGAGGAGAATTAGGCCTTTTAAACAGTGGGAACCTCGTTCCAGATGCTGCTTCCAAACATAAACAACTGTCGGAGCTTCTGCGAGGAGGCAGTGGCTCTAGTATCAACCCTGGAATAGGAAATGTGAGTGCAAGCAGCCCAGTGCAGCAGGGCCTTGGTGGCCAGGCTCAAGGGCAGCCGAACAGTGCAAACATGGCCGGCCTGGGTGCCATGGGCAAGAGCCCTCTGAACCAGGGAGATTCGTCAGCCCCTAGCCTGCCCAAACAGGCAGCTAGCACCTCTGGGCCCACCCCCCCTGCTTCCCAAGCACTGAATCCGCAAGCACAAAAGCAAGTGGGCCTAGTGACCAGCAGCCCTGCCACGTCACAGACTGGGCCTGGCATCTGCATGAATGCTAACTTTAACCAGACCCACCCAGGCCTCCTCAATAGTAACTCTGGCCATAGCTTAATGAATCCGGCCCAGCAAGGGCAGGCGCAAGTCATGAATGGATCTCTTGGGGCTGCTGGCAGAGGACGGGGAGCTGGAATGCCATACCCTACTCCAGCCATGCAGGGGGCCACAAGCAGTGTGTTGGCTGAGACCTTAACGCAGGTTTCCCCGCAAATGGCTAGCCATGCCGGACTGAACACGGCACAGGCAGGAGGCATGACCAAGGTAAGTGAGCTTCTTTGATTGTGTCTTATTTAAATGTGGGGTCTTCCCTTTCTGTTTTCTCCTGTTCACATGCCACTTAATATTTGAGAGAGAGACATTTATTAGCTGGGGCCTTTCTTTCCGGATCGAAGATCTGTACCCCAGGTGTGTCTTAAGTATTCTTTGTTTGTTTGTTTTTTGTTATTGTTGTTTGTGTGTGTGTGTGTGTGTTGTTTTTGGTTTTTTTTGGACAGGGCAGGGACTCACTCTTTCCTGGGGTGGGAGTGCAGTGGCATCATCATAGCTCACTGCAACCTTGAATTCCTGGGCTCATGTGATCCTCCACCTTAGACTCCTGAGTAGCTGGGACTACAGGGGTATGCCACTATGCCTAGCTAATTTTTTATTTCTTATAGAGACAGGGTCTCACTATTGCCCAGACTGGTCTTGAACTCCTTGGCTCAGTTGCTCCTCCTGCCTCAGCCTCCCAAAGTGCTAGGATCACAGGCATGAGCCATTGCCCCTGCCCTAAAATGAGAATTCTTAAAGAAACTGTCAGTAGGATAGCTTGCAGCTCAGGCAGTTGGAAAATATAGGAAATTCCTTTGGTCTGTTAGCCCGTTTTTAATCTTAAACTCTGAGGAAAATGTGTGGAAATAGGAGTACATAGTAGAAAGGGACAACCCTGCTGGAAATCAACTTTTTGTTGCATCAGTGAATCCGGTAAAGTGTGCTTTTTTACCTCTACTTTACCCTATTGGTGAAGTACTTATTAGCATATGCCCTTCACAACCCCTCAGTAAAGGATCTCTTGTCCAAGTCTCCATTTTACTGATGAAGAAGCTGTGTACCTAGGCAGCAGAGCCAAGGAGAAGCCTGGGCCCTTGGATCCCACACATAGTAGTAGAGCAGTGGGTCTCAGAGCGAGGCCCTTGGACCAACAGCATCAGCATCTCTGGGCTTTAACAAGCCTCGAAGTGGTTCTGAGGCTCCCACAAGATTGGGAGCTCTGCTAGGGAAAGACCTGGGCTCGGGCCTGCAGCCACCCTTGGAATTGCTGTCTGGAGTAGGAATTGAACTTGGAGAGGAGGGGAAGGCAAATGCCAAGGTAGATAGGAGATAGCTTAAAAAGATGTAGGCTGTCAGGGAAGAAGAGTGCAGAGAAAGAAACGCAGGTTGATTTCCTGTTGAAGCAACAAACCCCGCTGCACTTTTGCCACCAAAGGCTTCTAAACTGCAACCACCAGTGCAACCTATTTCAGGCAGTGGAATTCAGCATATTCTAGATCAGAAAAACAGTTTGGCTGTTCTTTGGATTCTTTTAGTCCCAAATGAGAGTTAATGAGAGTATTAAGGGATAGATGTCATATCCTGTGACTGTCCTAGGTAAGGAGAGGAATTTTTTAAGTTAAAGAACTAAAAGTGAAGCTACTGAGGCAAGAGGATTGCTTAGAGCCCAGGAGTTGCAGGTTGCTGTGGGCTAGGCTTGACACCATGGCACTCTAGCCTGGGCAACAGAATAAGACTCTTGTTTTTTATTTCAGGTTAATGTGAGGGTACAAACAACAATTTACAGTGTTTGCATTTGTTAGGTAGAGTCCCTCTTGTAGTTGGGTTCCGCACCTGAGAGGTGTGTGACTCTTAAATGGGAGCACACTGATTCCCTTCCTCCTCCCTTTCATTCACCCTCCCCCCCAGCTTGAATTGAATTGAGTTTTTTTCTTATGTGGGCATGTTATTAGATTGTCTACTGATGGCTTCATGTTAGTATTGAATACATTGGATACTTTTTTTCATTGTGATGCTTTACTAAGAAGAATGTGTTTCATCTCCATGCAGGTTAAGAGAAAAGATGGAAAGTCTCCATCTTTTTATGGCTGAGTAGTATTCTATGGTGTACATATACCACAGTTTATCCATTCCTAGGTTGATGGGCATTTAGGATGTTTCTACATCTTGGCAAGAAACTCCTTTCTTTTTTAAAAAAAACAAAAAAAAAACTAGAAGTGAAGGAATCCTCAACATTAATATTGGTTATCTCTATGGGCAGTGCCTGTGGCTCAGTGGGCAGGCCACCGGCCCCATATACTGAGGGTGGCGGGTTCAAATCCGACCCTGACCAAATTGCAACAAAAAAATAGCCAGGCATTGTGGTGGGCGCCTGTTGTCCCAGCTACTTGGGAGGCTGAGGCAAGGGAATTGCCTAAGCACGGGAGTCGGAGGTTGCTGTGAGCTATGTGACGCCATGGCACTCTACCGTGGGCGATAAAGTGAAACTCTTGTCTCTACCAAAAAAAGAAAATTGTGTTTATCTCTTTTGAAATGTTAGTAGAAAGGATCATGAACTTAAGTTTTACTTGTACTTGGCATTTGAAGGATGGGTTGTGTATGGGGGTATTTCTTAGTGTCCCATTGTGAAGGAATTTCTCATGGGTTTATGGTTCTGGATAGATGGATATTTGTTTGTTCCTTTTCCTAATTGACTCATTGCTGTACTCCTTAACCAGTTCAAAAAACTTTTATTTTGTTTTGAAGTAGGCATAACAGCATGATGCAATGGTTCTTAAACTTTTTGATCTTAAGATTCCTGAATAATCTTAACATTTATTTAGCACCCCTGAAAGATTTCTTTAAGATGTGCATTATATCTCTCAATGTTTACCATATTAGATATTAAAAACAGAATTTTGAAATACAAGTATATAGGCTTGGCGCCTGTAACTCAGTGGTTAAGGCACTAGCCACATACACGGAGGCTGGCGGGTTTGAACCTGGCCTCGGCAAAACAACAGTGACAACTGCAACAGAAAAACCACCTTGTGGCAGGCGCCTGTAGTTCCAGCTACTTGGGAGGCTGAGGCAAGAGAATTACTTAAGCCCAAGAGTTTGGGGTTACTGTGAGCTATGACAACATGGCACTCTACTGAGGGCTACATAGTGAGACTCTGTCTCAAAAAAAAAAAAAAAAAAAATACAAGTATACATTTCATAAGCTGTGTAGTATGGCAATGTCACATATCACAAAGCATCTGGAAAACTCCATTGTGTTCTTAAGAGAGAATGAGAGTGAGAAAGGCAAATCATGTCTTAGAATTTTATGGAAATGGTTTTTTTTGGTTTGTTTGTTTTGAAACAGTCTCACTGTGTTGGCCTGGATAGAGTGCTATGGCATCATAGCTCACAGCAACCTCAAATTCTTGGGCTCAAGTGATTCTCTTGCCTTAGCCTCCCAAGTAGCTTGGGACTGCAGGTACCCACCACAGCACCTGGCTATTTTTAGAAACAGGGTCTTGCTCTATCTCAGGCTGGTCTCAAACTCCTGAGCTCAGGCAGTCCACCTGTGTAGGCTTTCCAGAGTGCTAAGATTACAGGCGTGAGCCACCACACCTGGCTATGGAAATAGTTTTGACATTGTGGCTCCCCTGAAAGGATCTGGGACCTTGGGATACACTTAGAGAGCCTTTGATAACATGTAAAACTTAGACTTTGTAGATAGAAACATAAGACCAGTATCACATCTAAATAAACGAATGATTCTGTCACGTCTTCCAGCGTCTGTGATACTCAGGCTTCCAGTGGTCTCAGATGTTATAATTTGTTTTTATAGATTTTTATTCAAAATCCAAGCAACCCATATTTCAGTCACTTGATGTAGCTCTTAAGAATCTGATAGTCTGTAGGATCCTTATAGTTTACTTACTGAAGGAATTCTTGTTGGGTTGTTACCTGATTTGTCTGGGTGTTTTGGATTTTGCTGATTACAAAATATGCAGCACTTCATGTTCCTCTCTCCACACAAGTTTTTCATTCCATCTTAGGGGGGTTCCTTTGTACAACGTGATCTTTCAAACACCACTTTGTGTACATTCACTATTTGGAAAGTAAGCTACATTAGTGTGGTAGGGGTAGTCTGGTCTCTCATAGTATCTCAAAGCAGCAAACTAGAGTAGTGGAGACTAGCATTTTTGAAGGACTTGTGGCATTTAGGTGAAACAAAAGGGGGCAAAAAGTAAGATCAAGAGACAAGTCTACTTTAAACAATTCCTTCTCTGTAACATGCCAGCTGGCCAACTAAGATTTTTAAAATATATGCAGAGGAAAAGAAGGGTTTTTAAAAATGTATTTTTGTTTGTTTTTGATTTTTTGAGGTCAGGTTTCAACTCCATTGCTGTAGGCTACTATCATGGAGGCACCCTAGCTCACAGCAATAGACTCCTGGCTCAAGTAGTCCTCTTGGCTCCTGCCTCAGCCTCCTGAGTAGCTGGGAGTACAGGCACCCAGCCCTATGATTGCCTAGTTTTTGTATTTTTAGTAGAGATGGAGGTCTCATCTCTTTCTTGCTTAGGCTGGTCTAGAACTCCTGAGCTCCAGTGATCCTCCCACCTCAGCCTTCCAGAGTACTGGGATTATAGGTGTGAGCCACCATTCTCAGGCAAAAAAGACAACTTTTAAGCTGAAAATTTTGTTCTAAAAATTATTTTTACAAAGGAAATACATATTTTCTATGAAATAATTCAGATAATAGAAAAGAGTAGCCCCCTTACAGATAACCACATCTGTATAGATATTATTTATTAATGCAGAGCCTTAAAAATTACATACGGAACCAAACTATACAAGCACCTTGCTGTTTTACTTGACAGAGTATGCTAGATGGCTTTCCATGCAGAGCATGTGAATTTTTTCCTCCCAACTGGTAACTGAGAAGTATCCCATTATATTATGCACCATGATTTATCTATGTAATCCTCTGATGAACATTTGGGTTGTTTCTGACTTCACTAGTACAAACAATGCCACAATGAATGTGTGCTCACCTAAGCTTATCCACATGCATCAAGCAACAGTCTGAAAAGCAGAATTAGTGGGTCAAAGACTTAGTTAAAAGTTTTGTTTTTAGAAAGTAAACATACATATAGTTTAACAACAAACAACCATAGAAAAACCACTAAGAAGTGAGAACTGAAAAGTTAATCTCCCTTGACTTTTGAACTTTAAGGCAAATATTATTTATCTGCCTGAGATGATCTATGTATATAGATCCCCAACCATAAGCAACAAAAATAATTTTATGGTTGGGGGTCACCACAACATCAGGAACTGTATTAAAGGGTCCTGGCATTAGGAAGATTGAGAACCACTGATATAGAGGCATAGGGATAGGAGTATGTGTATAGATATTCCCCCTAAACATAAAGAGTAGAATAGGATGACATCTTTCTTTGAGCTCATATATTTCTCTCCCCACCCACCTCTTCACAATACAAGTTAGAGATCATTCCATGTTCAATATAGTTGTCAGTTTTTGTAGGTATAAAGTAGTCTCTGAATTGGGTATATCTTTATTTATAGGACTTGTGCCCAGTAGGCTAAGCATTTAGGTTGTTTATATTTTTTTGCTGTTGTCTCAGTTTTGCTTTTAACTTACTTATACATATATCTTTGAACAATGAGTAACTGTATCTGCTGGATACAGTTACTGGATAATTTCTCAGAAGTGGAATTTTTGGATTAGACAATACTGATATTTTTAGTAAGCATGAATATTGCCAAATGCCCTAAAAAAATGTTGTGCAAATTACACTTTCACCAAGAACAAATGAATTTCTATCCACATGCTGACCAACACTGTACATTATCATCCTTTTACTTGTCATTCCATTAGGCAAATTGTTAAGAATATCCTATCATAAGTTCATGGGCATTTATATTTTACTAATTGTTTGTGTTCTTTGTCCATTTTTCTCTTGAATGGTTTCTCATTCTTGTTGGTTTATATTCTTAATATTCTTTGTATATTAAAAGTTTTAAGCCTTTTAATAAATGTCCCCCCCCCTTTTTTTTGTATTATCAAGAATATGTATTATCAAGAATATAGTCATGTGGGTTTATAGTCTGATAAGAACTATATTTACCAAATGTATGTTTTCAGTTTTTATAGAATCTGATTTATTCATTTTTTTCCTTTATGACTTTCAGGTTTTATGCCACATTTATAAATACTTAATGTGTTTCAAAAGTGTGAAATACTCTCTGGTATTTTCTTCTGTATTCTTGAATTTTTATTTTGGCTTAAAGTGTGAGAAATACTAGAGATCCAATAGTAAATTTTTTTTCCAAGTTACAGTCATCAGTACCATTTATTTAGATATTGGTAGTCCATTATTTTCCCCACCGATATGATGTGTTGTTTTTAGTATATACTTTATTCACTTTTCAAATACACAGAGTTTGGTTCTAAATCTGGGCTTTTTCTTTGGTACCATTCATCTTTGCTTATTACTATGCCAGAAACTTTTTGTCCTAACTATATAATAAATTTTAATAGATGACTTGTATTGGTTATTCTTTCAGATATTTGGTTCTCAACACCACTACACATCAGAATTACCAGAGGGGTTTATAAAAACACAGTACCCAAACCCCGCTGCAGAACAATTAAATGTGGTCTGGTCATTAGATGGCATAGGTATTAACATAGTGGATAATTTCTCAGATGATTTTCATGGCAGCAGGGTTGAGAATCACTGGTTTAGATAAACTTCAGGACTGTTTTTTCAAATTCCTAAGAACAAAAAAAATCTTGAGATTTTGGTTAGAATTGTACTGAATCTCATAAATCATTTTCAGTGGAATGTGGCATTTTAACAGTTTTGTGGTTTCCTGAGTTGTCTTATCCTGTCTGTGCAAATTATCTTTTCGTGGCATCTTTTGCTCCTCAGAGCAAAAGTTTTCTTTTTCTAGGTAATACATCTAATTAAATTTCTAGTTTTCTTTTTCTAGGTAATACATCTCATTAAGTTTGTTCCTGGATATATTGTGGGCTTTTTGTTGCTCCTGGAGACAAGTTTTAGTTCTTTTTTTTTTTTTTTTTTTTTCTTTTGAAATAGAGTCTTGATCTGTCACCTGGACTAGAATGCCTTGACCTTAGCCTAGCTCATAGCAACCTCACTTGGGTTCAAGGGATCCTCCTGCCTCAGCCTCTTGAGTAGCTAGGACTACAGGTGTGAGCCACGATGCCCAGCTCATTTTTCTTTTTTAGTAGAGATGGGAGTCTCACTCTTGCTCAGGCAGATCTCAAATTCCTGAGTTCCCGTGATCCTCCTGCCTCAGCCTCCCAGAGAGCTAGGATTATAGGTGCGACTAGGTTCTTCTGTTTTATTATCTTCTACCTGGCTGCTATTTTAATATAGGAAAGATGTTCAATGAGTATATTTCACTTTGGTATTCTGGCTACTTTATGAGATTCTGTTATTTACTCTAATACAAATTAGAGTAATAAGGAAATACTGTTGTATTTCCTGAGTAGGTAGTCATCTTTGGCATTATTGATATTTTTTGTCTTCTCCTTGCCAATGTTATCTACCAGTGTTTATGGGTTTGGGCATCCCTGTCTTGTATCTCACTTAAATGGAGGTGTGATCTAGCATTTTATTATTAAAGAATAATTGAGTTTTAGTTTGTGATCATTAGTGTATTTCTTTTTAAATTGTGGCATAATCTATTTCATCTTTATTAGATGTTAGATTTTATCAAATTCCTTTTTGTCATTTATGATGATTACCCCCCCTTTTTTTTTTTTGCTTTTGTTTATGTGATAAATTATCTAAGTATGTTTTCTACTATCAAATTGAACCATCCCTATAATTGTAAAATTAAAAGTTGATGTATTGAATATATTTCATTTAGAATTTTGTTTCTTAGTACCGTATACTCGAGTATAAGCCGAGTTTTTTCCGGCACAAAATTTGTGCTGAGTTCGGGTTTTGCAGTACAAATTTTGTGCTGGAAAAAACTCGGCTTATACTCGAGTATATATGGTAATCAATAATGAAATTGCTCTGTAGTTCTTTTTGTTCTTTGTCAGGTTATGTTAACTTGGTCAAAAAGGATTTGGAAGTTTTTCACATGTATCCTCTGGAATAGTTTAAATAGCATTAGAGAGGCCAGGCATGGGGGTTCACATGTGTAATCCTAGCACTCTGGGAGGCCAAGGTGGAAGGATTGCTTGAGCTCAGGAGTTCAAGACCAGTCTGAGTGAGAGCAAGACATCCCATCTCTACTAAAACTAGAAAAATCAGTTGGGTGTTATGGCAGGCACCTGTAGCCCCAGCTACTCAAGAGGCTGAAGCAGGAGGATTGTTTAAACCTAGAAGTTTGACGTTACTGTAAGGTAGGCTGATACCATGGCACTTTAGTCCAGGCAACAGGGTAAGATTCTGTCTCAAAAAAGTAATAAATAAATAGCATTGGAATGTATTCTTTAAAAAATTGAGAGATTTTACCAGTACAACTATATGGGGTTTAAGCCTTTTTGTTTTTTTCTGCTGGCGAATAACTTAGGATTGTTGACAAGATCTTGCTGTTTTCTGTAGATCCTAGCCTTTTAGATTTTTGTTCCCTTGGGTCAATGTAGTTTTCTTTCAGAAAAGTCTAAATTGGCTGGGTTTGTGGCTCACATTTGTAATCCCAGTACTTTGGGAGGCCAAGTTCACTTGAGTTCAAGACCAGCCTGGGCAACATAGTGAGACATCCCCCTTCCCTTCTGCCATCTCTACAAAAAAAAAATTATTTTTCAGAGACCTATAGTCCTAGCTGGCTACTTGGGAGGCTAAGGTAGGAAGCTTGCTTGAGTCCAGGAGTTTGAGGCTACAGAGCCAGACCCTGTCTTCAAAAAAAAAAAAAAAAGAAGCCCCAGTAAGTGACAAAACCAGTAATGTACCCATGCAGGGCTTCTTAATCACTAACCATTGCATCCTGTTTGTGGGGTTGATTTTACAGTTTTTATAGATACAGTGTTGTGAGGTTTTGTTTTTAAGACAAGGTCTCTTTCTGTTGCCTGGGCTAGCTAGAGTGCAGTGGTGTCATAGCTCACTGCAACCTCAAACTCCCAGGCTCAGACAATCCTCTCACCTCAGTCTCCTGAGTAGCTGGGGCTACAGCTGTACACCGTCATGCCTGGCTAATTTTTTTTCCCCCCAGAGATGTGGTCTCACAATGTTGCTCAGGCTGGTCTTGAACTCCTGACTTCAAGCCATCCCCCTGCCTCAACCTCCCAAAGTGCTAGGATTATAGGCATGAGCCACCTAGCCCAGTTTACATTTTAATAGTAAATTCTTTTCAGACTTTAAAATTTGTTGACTTAAGAGTCGTACAAAAATTCTTACAGTTATTAAATATTCTTGATGTTTATAATTATTTCCACTTTCTTGTTTTTAATTTTGTGTGACTTTTGGCCATTTTAACAACATGGCATGATATCATTTTTTTAAAAATGGGGTAAAACAATTTTTTCATTTCAATACTAGCAAAACTTGTAATTATCTTTTTGGGGAAGTATTTCTCTCATTTTCTACTGAAAATAACGTAAACGTTTATTCTCTAAAAGGAAAACAAAAAAGATCAACTTAAGTGGGATTTAGAAGCCATATAGGCAGTTAAATTACGCTTTAAGCTATAGGTGGTGAGAGATATTGCTCTGCACAGAGAAGATGACAGAAGGAAACCAGAAGCTGGTAGAAAAAGCAGAGTGTTGTGATGTTATTTGGCCAAGGGGCCCAGAAGCTTTCTAATTTTAAAGTTGATAAAAATTTGCTTTTGTGGCCTTAGAAATTCTTTGAATCCTTTCTTTTTGCTAAAAAATCTAAAAAGGAACCAAAATAGTTTGTACGGTAAACCTTCATAGAGAGTTAGATTAGGGCTATTTTTTTTTTAATGTTTTTGGAATATTCTTTTTTTAGAAAATGGTCAGAAAAGAGGGCTTGATTTTGCCTGAAGGTCCTCTTGGATAAAGGTTTAAATTAGATCCAGATCCCCAGGATTCAAATCAACCATCATTTTGGTCAGATACTGTAAAATAGTGGTTCTCAAACTTGAGCACTCAGCATAGTCCCTGCAGGCATTATATGAAATTGCTGGTCTCCTCCCCAGAGTCAGCAGGCTTGGAATGAGGCCGAGAATTTGTATTTCTAACCACTCCTAGGTGACTCTAATTGTTCTAGTTAGTAACCACACTCTGAATCTGTGCTCTAAAAGATTAGGAAAATATCTTCAGTAAAGGATTAGTAGAACTAAGTTGGCTGTTAAAAGAATGACAGTTTACCTTCTTGATCTTGTCCAGATAATTGAGAATTTGTGTGTGTGTAATTATTATTTTTTTTTTTTTTTTTGAGACAGTTTCATTTTGTCACCCTTGGTAGAGTGCTGTGGCATCATAGCTCACAGCAACCTCAAACTCTTGGGCTTGGTTGATCCTTTTGCCTCAGCCTCCCAAGTAGCTGGGACTACAAGCACCTGCCACAACACTCTGTTTTGTAGAGACGGCGTCTTACTCTTGCTCAGACTGGTCTTAAACTCCTGAGTTCAAGCAATCTACCCACCTCAGCCACCCAGACTGTTAGGATTATAGGCATGAGCCACTGCACCTGGCCTTGAGCCAGAGTCTTACTTTGTTGCCCAGGCTAGAGTGCCATAGAGTCAGCCTTGCTCACAGCAACCGCAAACTCCTGGGTTCAAGTGATCCTCCCGCCTCAGCTTCTTGAGTATCTGGCACTGCAGATACTCAAAATACTCACCACTATGCCAAGTTAATTTTTTCGTTTTTAATAGAGATAGGATGTCTTATTCTTATTTTGAGACAGAGCCTCAAGCTGTCGCCCTGGGTAGAGTGCCATGGCATTACAGCTCATAGCAACCTCCAACTCCTGGGCTTAAGCGATTCTCTTGCCTCAGCCTCCCAAGTAGCTGGGTGTACAGGCACCCACCATAATGCCTGGCTATCTTTGGTTGTAGTTGTCATTGTTGTTTGGCAGGCCCGGGCTGGATTCGAACCCACCAGCTCTGGTGTATGTGGCTGGCACCTTAGCTGCTTGAGCTACAGGCACCAAAACAGGATGTCTTATTCTTGCTGCTCTCCAACTCCTGAGCTCAAGTGATCCTCCCACCTCAGCCTTCCAATGTACTAGGATTATAGGTGTGAGCCACTGTGCCTGGCCCCAAAAAAATTTCCAAATAATAAAAATAGTTGATGTTTATTGTTTAAAATTTGAAAGCACAGAAATGTCTAGAAAAGAAAACGTTGTCCATAGTCCTATAACCCACTCATACTTGGTGTTAACTTTCTGAAATTTTCTCTGCCAATTTTCTATCTACAATTATGTATCTGTTTTTAAAGCCAAAGTTGGGGTCATCCTCCCCAATCTTTGTAGCTGATTATTTTTCTGTAATACGAACAGAATGAATGTTGTATATTAGCAACAATGAAGACTTTCACTTGATATGTCTCCCAGGTGACTGATCACCTTGAAGAGTAATACAGGCATGTGTTGCTTAATGACAGGAATACACATATTAAGTTATTTTGTTGTTGTTTGAATCTCAAAGAGTATACTTACACAAACCTAGATAGTATAGCCTACTATACCCTAGGCCATACAGTATAACCTATTGTACCTAGGCTACAAACCTATATAGCATGTGAACAGTGTAGGCAGTTGTAATGCAATAAGTATTTGTATAAAAAAAATACAGCAAAAATACAGTAAAAGATTAAAAAATGATACACCTGTATAGGGCCCTTTCTATGAATGGACCTTGCAGGGCTGGCAGTTGCTCTGGGTGAGTCAGTGAGTGGTGAGTGAGTGTGAAGGCCTAGGACATTACTGTACACTGCTGTAGACTCTATAACACACTGTGCACTTAACTTAGACTACCCTAAATTTATTTAAAATTGTCTTTCCTACAGCAATAAATTAACCTTAGCTTACTGTAACATTTTTACTTTATAAACTTTAACTTTTCAACTTTTTAATACGTGTAACATTTAGCTTAAACCACACTGTACAGCTACACAAAAATACTTTCTATTTTTATTCTATACACTTTTTTCTATTTTTACTGTTTTTTTTTTTTTTGTTTGTTTGTTTGTTTTTTTAATAGAAACAGGGTCTCTTGCTCAGGCTGGGCTCAGTGGATCCTCCCACCTTGGCCTCCAGAGTGCTAGGCTTACATGCATGAGCTGCTACTCCTGGCCCTTTTTAAACAGAGGGCTGTGGTGTCATAGCTCACAGCAACCTCAAACTCCTAGGCTCAAGCAATACTCTTGTCTCAGCCTCCCAGGTAGCTGGGCCTATAGGCACCTGTCCCCACACCTGGCTAGTTTTAGAGATGGGGATCTCACTCTTGTTCAGGCTGGTCTTGAACTTCTCTGAGTTTAGGCAGTCCACCTGCCTAGGCCTCCCAGAATGCTAGGATTATAGGCATAAGCCACTGTGCCTTGCTGTCCTTTTTAACTGGAAGGTCTTCAGGGACAACACACATGGAGCTATCATTTCCCATGATAACAGTGCCTTCTTCTGGAATACTTCCTGAAGGACCTGCCTTGAGGATGTTTTACAGTGACCTTTTTAAAAAGTAAGTAGAAAGAGTACATTCTAAAATAAGGATAGGCTGGGGCCCAGTGTTTCATGCCTATAATCCTTGCACTCTGGGAGGCCGAGGTGGTTGTATTGCCTGAGCTGAGGAGTTTAAGACCAGACTACTTAAGAGCTAGACCTTGTCTCTACTTAAAAAATAAGTAAATGAAAATAAATAAATAAATAAATGAATGAATGAATAGAAAACTAGCTGGGTATGGTGGCAGGCCCCTGTGGCTGCTCAGAAGGGTAAGGCAAGAGGATCACTTGAGCCTAAGAGTTTGAGGTGATTGTGAGCTATCATGTCATGGGCTCTACTCAGTCAAAAAATAAAAATAAAATTAATAATAATAATGACACTACAGTAAATATAGAACATTTGATTATCATTATCAAGTACTATATGTAATGTATGGGCTCTACCTTTATGTGACTGGCAGTGCAGTAGAATTCTTTATACTAGCATCACCACAATCATGTGATTAACGCCTTGTACTATGACTCAATGGCAACTACATCGGTAGGCCATAGGAATTTTTGAACTCTATGAAAATCTTATGAGACCACTGTTGTGTACGTGGTCTGTAGTTTACTGAAATGCTATATATAACACATCACTGCAGTTGTATGAACAACCAGGCATGTTTGTTGCTTTATCAACAAAACATCAACTATTGGCATCTAAAGTTAATTAATTTTTGAAATATTTTATTTTACTTTTATTATTTTCTATGATTTACATAGCATGAAATAAACCCATAAACCCATGCTGCACCCCTATGCAAATATAGGACATTTACCTCAGAAAGTTTCTTTGTCCTCAGCTTTCCCTGTCTCCTCTTTCCCATCACATCTTGATGATCACGATTGATTTCTTTTACCATATATTCTTTTGCCGGTGCTCAAGCTCCATATAAATGAATTCATACAATATAGTGACTTCTAATATGTACTTTTTTTTTTTTTTTTTTTTTTTTTGCAAGGCGGCTTTTGCACACAACATTTTTTTGAGAGGCATCCATCCATGTTGTTGGACGAATCAGTAGTCCTTTTTTAAATTGCTATTATCATAGTCTGTCATGAATATACCATAATTTGCCAGTCCATCCTCCTGTTGGTGGACATTGAGGGGGTTCCCAGTTTGGAGCTATTACGAATAAATCTTCTGTGAACATTTTTGTATAAGTTTTTTCTTTTTTTGAGACAGAGTCTCACTATGTTGCTTGGCAGAGTACCGTAGCATCACAGCTCACAGCAACCTCCAACACTTGGGCTTAAGTGATTCTGTTGCCTCAGCCTCCCAAGTAGCTGGGACTATAGGCACCCATCACAGTGCCCAGCTATTTTTTTGTTGCAGTTGATTAGCTGGCCCATGCCAGGTTCGAACCCGCCACCCTCAGTATATGTGGCTGGTGCCGTAATCACTGTGCTATGGGTGCCAAGCCATTTTTGTATAGATCTTTAAGCAGATATGTAAGTTTTCATTTCTCTTAGATAAATAACTTGGAATGGAATTGACTGTATAGAGAGGCATCTGTTTCTGGACTCTCCAGGCCAGAGGTCTACAGCCATAGCACAGGGGCTGTATCTGGCCCATGACCTGTTTTTCATAGCCTACAGCCTAAGAATGGATTTTCTATTTTTAAAAGGTTGTTTACAGGTTCGGCACCTGTGGCTCAAGTGGCTAATGCACCAGCCACATACACCTGAGCTGGCCAGTTCAAATCCAACCTGGGCCTGCCAAACAACAATGATGCTGCAACCAAAGAATAGCCAGGCGTTGTGGCGGGCACCTGTAGTCCCAGCTACTTGGGAGGCTGAGGCAGGAGAATCACTTGAGCCCAGGAGTTGGAGGTTGCTGTGAGCTGTAATGTCATGATACTCTACCCAGGGAGATAGCTTGAGGCTCTGTCTTAAAAAAAAAAAAATAATAATAATAATAAAATAATAAAAGGTTGTTTACAAAGAAGAGAATCTGAGATGGAACTCATGGAACTTACCTGAAAGACTAAAATACTTACCAGCTGGCCCTTCACACACAAAAAATCCATCAGTCTTCTCTTTTAGTCTTCCATTGATCTATTTGTCTTTTTCTTTAGTTTTCCTTTTTAAAAACCTTAGATTTTATTCTTTTAGAGCAGTTTAGCGTTACAAAATGAAGAAGGTACAGAGATTTCTTGTATACATACCCACTGCCTGCACATGCACAGCCTCCCCCTTACCAATATCCCTACCAGAGTAGCACAGTTTGTTACGGTCAACAACTCATAATCTCCCAGTATCCATAGGTTACATTATGGTTCTCTTGATACAGTGCCTTCCATGTGTTTGGGCAAATGTATGATGCCATGTATCTATCACTGTGGTATCATATGGAGTATTTTCACTGCCTTAAAAATCCTTTTGTTCTCTCTTTTTTTTTTTTTTTTTTGTTTTGTTTTGAGAAAGAGTCTCATTTGTGGCCTTCAGTAGAGTGCTCTGGCGTCAAAGCTCACAGCAACCTCAAACTCTTGGGCTCAAGCAATTCTCTTGCCCCAGCCTCCCAAGTAGCTAGGACTACAGGTGCCCGCCATAATGCCTGGCTATTTTTAGAGATGGCATCTTGCTCTTGCTCAGGCTGGTCTCAAACCTGTGAGCTTTGGCCAATCCACCTGCCTTGGCCTCCCAGAGTGCTAGGATTACAGGTGTGAGCTAGCATGCCCAGTATTCTGTTCCAACTATTCATTTCTTCTGCCTTCCCCCAAACTCCTGGCCGCCTCTATTTGTTGCCATAGTTTCACCTTTCCCAGAATGTCATATAGTTGGAATCATAGCCTCAGTAGCCTTTCCAATTGGCTTCTTTCATTTGGTAATATGCACTTAAGGTTCCGCCATGTTTTTTCATGGCATTTGTCCGTTTACCTCCTGAAGGGACAACTTGGTTGCGCCTAATATTTTGGCAATTATGAATAAAAAACTGCTGTAAAAATCTACTTGTAGGTTTTTGTATGGACGTAAGTTTTTGTCTCCTTTGGGTAAATACCAGTGAGCACAATTGCTGGATTACATGCTAAGAGTATATTTAGTTTTCTAAGAAACTATGAAACTGTCTTCCAAAGTGCCGGTACTATTTGTATACCCACAAGCAATGAATGAGCGTTTGTATTGCTCCACATCTTTGCCAGCATTTGCTGTTGTCAGGATTCTGGATTTGGGCCATTCTAAGAGGTGTATAGTGGTATTTCATTGTTTTAATTTGCATTTCCCAGATGATACGTGGAGCTTCTTTACATATGCTTATTTGCTATCTGTATTATCACCTTTTGGGAGGTATCTGTTAGGATCTTTGGTCCATTTTTTAATGATTTTGTTGTTGTGTTTTGAGACAGTATCTCATTCTGTCACGAGTGCTGTGACATTGTTATAGCTCCAACTCTTAGGCTTAAGTGAATCTCCTGTCTCAGCCTCCCTGGTAACTTGGGCTACAAATGTGTGTCATCATACCTTGCTAGTTTTTTTTTTTTTTTTTTTTAAGCAATGTGGTCTTGCTCTGTCATCCAGACTGGTTTAGAACTCCTGGTCTCACATGATCAATTCTCCTCCCTCAGCCTCCTGAGTATTATTGTCGAGTTTTAAGAGTTCTTTGTGTATTTTAGGTAACAGATCTTTATCAGATATATCTCTTGTGAATATTTTCTCCCAACCTGTGGTTCATCTTCTCATTCTTTTTACCATTGTGTTTCAAAAGACAAGTTTTTATTTTTAATGAAGTCCAATTTACCAATTATTTCTTTCATAGTTGTCCTTTAGTTTTTAGCTTTTTGGCTTTTTTTTTTTTTGAGACAGAGCCTCAAGCTTTCGCCCTGGGTAGAGAGCTGTGATGCCATGGCACTCTACCCAGGGCGACATAGTGAGACTCTGTCTAAAAAAAAAAACCAGGTTGCTTAGTTTCATATTTCCATTTTTGTTTAATTTTTAGATTTTGGATCATAATTTGATTTGCTTGTTGTTTATATGGAGAAATATATAGTCATTTATTTTTTTTTAGCAGTATATTCCATGACCTTGCTGAATTCACTAATTCTGTTAAGCAATCTCAGAATTTTCTGGGTCATGTTGTCTGAGAATATAGTTTATTCTTTCTTTCTAATCTGTATGCATTTTATTCATTTCTCTGGCTTAAGGCCCTGCCTGGGACCCTCCAATACATTGTATAATAAAAGCAGTATATATGTATATCCTTTGTCTTACTTGTAATGTAAAAGAAAGCATTCTGTCTCCTTAAGTACGTTAGTTATAGGCTTTAGACACATACCCTTCATTAGAATGAGAGAATCGCTGATTTTCTCGGTCATACATGATTACTGAATTTTGCCACGTCTTTGTTTATTTAGATGATCATAGGGATTTTCTTTATTCTGTAATAACAGTGAATTACATCTTTCTGAATGTTGAACCAACCTTGCATTCCTAAGATTAATCCCACTTGTTTGTGTTACTGGATTCAATTTATTCAGGTATTGTTCAGAATTTATGTGTCTATAGCTCTGTGCTGCATAGTGACATTGTAGTCCACGGTAGACAGTGGTCCCCTAAGATTATACTGGGTTTTTATTGTACTTTCTCTATATTTAGATATGTTTAGATACACAAATACTTACTGTTATAGTTGCCTTGCCTACAGTATTCAGTATGTTGACATGTTCTATAGGTGTGTAGCCAGAAGCACTAGGCTGCTGCACACAATCTAGGCTATGTTCCCTAGTATGTATATGTCCACTCCATGATGTTTGCACATAGACCAAATTTCCTGATGCCATGTTTCTCTAAGCATGTATCCTTCTTATTAAGCAAATAATTACTGTTTGTTATGAAGGATATGGGTCTATAGTTTTCTTTTTTAGCAATGTTCTTATTTGGTTTTGGTAATAAGAATATACTGGCTTTACAAAGTTACTTGGGAATTGTTCCTTCTTCCTAACAGTTTATCTAAGACGAATATTAGTCATTTCTTAAGTGTTTGGTCTTTCCCTCTCCCCCTTTCCCCCTCGCTCCCTCTCTTTCCTTATTTCTCTTTCTCTCTCCACCCCCTCTCTCCCTCTCTCACCTTCTCCCGTCCCCTCTCCCACTCCCTGTCTCTCCTCCTCTCCCTCTCCTCCTCTCCCTCTCCTCTCTTTCCCCATACATCCCTTTCTTTCTCCCTTGCTCTCCCCCTCACTCTGCCTCTTTCATCTTGCTCTGTCACTTGGGCTAGAGTGCAGTGGGGTTATCATGGCTCAGGAGCTGCGTCCTCTAGCTCCTGGGCTCAGGATTCTCTGGGTTTAGCCTCGCCAGTAGCTGGGACTATAGGCTTTGCTCTTTTTTTTTAATTTTGTAGAAATGAGCTCTAAGTTGCCTGGCTGGTCTTTTTTTTTTTTTTTTTTTATTTTTAGACAGTCTCACTTTGTCACCCTGGGTAGAGTGCTGTGCAGTTACAATTCACAGCAACCTCAAGCCCTTGGGCTCAAGTCATCCTCTTGCCTCAGTTTTTCATTTTTAGTAGAGACAGGGTCGCACCCTTGCTTAGGCTGGTTTAGAACTCATGAGCTCAAGTGATCCTCTCACATTAGCCTCTCGGAGTGCTGAGATTACAGGCATGAGCCATGATACCTAGCCCCTTGTTTCTTTTTAATGCATGTAGAATCTGTAGTAATATCCCCTGCATTTTCTTTTCTTTTCCTTTTTTTTTGCAGTTTTTGGCCAGGGCAGGGTTTGAACCCGCCACCTCCGGTATATGGGGCCAGTGCCCTACTCCTTGAGCCACAGGCACCACTCATCCCCTGCATTTTTTCTCGTTTTTTTCCGTCATTGGTATTGGTTGGGGGTTGTCTACTTTATTGATACAAACAACCAGCTTTCGAGTCTTGTCAGTTTCCTCTGTTTTTTTTGTACACTTACTTCTGTCTTTCTTTCTTCTGCTTAAGTTTTCTTTGTTATTTCTAGCTTCTTAGGGGTTAGAAACTTAGATCACTGATTTTAGGCTTTTCTAATACTAATACTTCAGCCAAAGGTGTCCAGCCTTTTGGCTTCTCTTTGCCACATTGGAAGAAGAGTTGTCTAGGGCTACACATTAAATATAAAAACACTAATGAAAGCTGATGACCAAAAAGAAAAGGTCTGCATGTAATTTTCGTGATATTTGCCACCCTAGACAACCAAAAAAGTTCTCACAAAATCCGTGTGTAGCCTGGGGACCACAGGTTGGACACACTTGATCAAGCAATAAATTTCCCCTCAAACTTTATGGATTTCATTATCCTGTTCCTTAGTCAAATCCTTTATAATAACCCCACAAATAAATAATTTCCCCCTAAATACTCCTCTTAATTGTTTCTTATAAGTTTTCTTATATTTTGTTTTTATTATTTCAAAATTTTTTATGCTTCACTGATTTCTTCTTTGATAACATGGATTATGTTGAAGTATTTTGCTTAATTTTTAAGTATTTGGGAATCTTGCAGATATTTTGTTACTGGTTTCTAATTCCTGTATGTTCAGAGAACATACTCTGTATAATTTTTGTCCTTTGAAATTTATTGAGACTTTTATAGTCCAGTAAGTGGGTTATTTTTTTTTTTTTTTAAATAAATGTTCTATGTGTGCTTGAAAAGAATGTGTATCTTACAGTTCCAGGATATAGTGTTTTGTAATTTGTAAATGTCAATTAGAATGAAGTTGGTTGGTCGTCTTCAAATCCTTATTGATTTTTTTTTTTGTCAGTTACTGAGAGAGGAATGTTAATGCAATTTCCATTGCAGATTTGTCAGTTTTTTTGTTTTTTCTTTTCTTTTCTTTTTTCTTTCTTTTTTTTTTTTTTTTTTTTGAGACAGTCTCACTTGGTCACCCTTGGTAGACTACCATGGCGTCATAGCTCACAGCAACCTCAAACTCTTGTACTCAAGTGATCCTCTTGCCTCAGCCTCCCGAGTTACTGGGACTATAGATGCCCGCTACAATGCCCAGCTATTTTTTTAGAGACAGGGTCTCACTCTGGCTCAGGCTGGTCTTGAATTCATGAGTTCAGACAGTCCACCCACCTCAGCCTCCCAAGTGCTGGGATTACAGGCGTGAGCCACCGTGCCCAGCCTTTAATTTTTTTCTTTTAGTCAGAATGAAATGTTACTGCTTGTTTCATGTGTTTTGAAACACTTTGAATAAATATTTTGGATTGTTTACGTCTTTCTGATAAATTGAACCTTTTATCATTATGAAATGTTCTTTGCTTTTGTTAATATTCTTTGTCTTAAATGTCTACTTTTTCTCTCATTAATCACTAATATAGATTCTTCTGCTTTCTTATGATTAGTGTTCTCCAAGTTTATCTTTCATTGCTTGTTTGTTTTTTGTTTTGTTTTGTTTTGTTTTTCTTTGAGACAGGTCTCACTGTGTTGCCTGGGCTAGAGTGGAATAGTATCATAGCTCACTGCTACCTCAAATTCCTGGGCTCAAGTGATCCTCCTACTTAAGCCTCCTGCATAGCTGAGACTATAGGCATGCACTACCATGCCTGGCTAATTTTTCTATTTTCAGTAGAGATGGGGTCTTGCTCTTGTCAGGCTGGTCTTGAACTCCTGAGCTCAAGCCTCCCAAAGTGCCAGGATTACAGGCCTGAGCCACCATGCCTGGCCCTTCATTTAATGTTAATAATAGTTGGGTTTGGGTCTCTGAAGTTGTTTGGTTTCTATTTGTCCCTACTGTGTTTTGTTCTTTCCCCTCTCTTTTCTGCTTTTCTTTTGAAGGCTAATTCTGACATCTCTGTCATTTCTGTATCTTTTTCATTTACAGTCTTTGATTTGTTTAAATATAAAATTCCGTGTTATGGCTCACATTTTTCTGCCTCTTTGCTTGTCCAGTAATCCCAGCTACTCTGGAGGCTGAGGCAAGATAATCACTTAAGCCCAAGAGTTTGAGGTTGCTATGAGCTGTAACGCCATGGCACTCTACCGAAGGCAGCATAGTAAAACTCATTTACAAACTACCATGGATGATAATTTGTTTTCTATCTGTCACCAAATTAAAACATCTAAAGGTTTTTATGTTGATTAGTATGTATTTTTGCTTCGTTTCAAAATTATATATATATATGACAGTAGCATAAAATTTCAATATGATCTTGGTATGAACAAGGATAACAATTACTATATTCTTCCTGAATTATAGTAAGATCAGGAAAGGACTTCCTGATTGTACTGGTTATGGTGTTGGGTGCTTTGTAAACGTGATGTTGCTTCATATCTCTCTCTTTATTTATTTATTTATTTATTTATTTATTTGAGACAGAATCCTCTGTTGCCCTGGGTAGAGTGCTGTGGCATTATAGCTCACAGTAGCCTCAGACTTGTGGGCTCAAGAGATCCCCTTGCCTCAGCCTCCTGAGTAGCTGGGACTACAGCGCCCGGCTAGTTTTTGTATTTTTAGTAGAGATGTGGTCTCACTCTTGTTCAGGCTGGTCTCGAACTCCTGAGCTCAGTCAGTCCACCTGCCTTGGTCTCCGAGAGTGCTAGGTTGACAGGCATGAGCCAGTGCACCACCTCCCCCCCCAGCCGTGCTTCATCTTATTTTTAATAATCCAGTAAGGTGGGTACCATATATACATTATACAAGGAATAAAATATTTTGAGCCACTTTTCTGCCTGTTCAGGTTATTATACCAGGCCACACATACTAAACAGTGGCAGACTTTCAATTAAAATCCACTTATGACTAACTCCAAAGCCTGTATTTTTTTTTTTTTTTTTTTAACTACACCATTTTGTGTGCAATATAGCAGGATTCGAACCATGGTTGAGGAATGCATAAGATCTTATTTTCCATGCATGGATTACCCCCCCCCCCCAATAGAAAATGTATAGAACAGAAAACTTGGGGAGTGAATCTGATTTCCCCAGAAATATTTTTGTCATCTGAAAGGATTTATTGCTTCAGCCTCTCTACAAACATACTATTGTATGATATTAACTTTACCAATGGTATGATTGGACTGTGGCTCTCACTGAAATATTAATTTAGAAGCAGTTTTTTGTTTTTTAAACCAGAGCCTCAAGCTGTCTCCCTGGGTAGAGTGCTATGGCATCACAGCTCACAGCAACCTCCAACTCCTGGGCTCAAGTGATTCTCTTGTCTCAGCCTCCCAAGTAGCTGGGACTACAGGTGCCTGCCACAACGCCCGGCCATTTTTTGGTTGTGGCTGAACGTTGTCGTTTGGCAGGCCCGGGCTGGATTCAAACCCTCCTGCTGTGATGTATGTGGCTGGCACCTTAGCCTCTTGAGCTACAGGCACTGAGCCTAGAAGCAGTTTTTTTTTTTTTGAGACCCATAAAGTAGTTGGTTTTTCTGGCTAGAAAAACATTCAAGAAGCCAGTGTAATTAGAATTTTTCTTAAACATGAATTTAAAATTAAAGTTATCTTAAATATTTTTCTTATATTTTGATAGCAAAAGTTTGATTTGTAACTTTCTGGGGTTTTTTTGTTTTGTTTTGTTTTTTTACTTTCGAAACACACAAAAGAACAAAGGATATTATAACCAAAACCTGTCTTCATTAGTCAGGATTAATACCTGTGGATATTTATCTATTTTCTTCACAGTTCTTTTTTTCAGTAGACTTTTTTTTAATAATAGGGTTATTTTGCTTTGTTGCCCAAGCCAGAGTTTGATGGCTATTCACAGGCACAGACATGGTGCATGATAGCCTGGAACTCTGGGGCTAAGGGATCCTCCTGTCTCTGCCTCCACAGTAGCTGGCACTGCAAGTGTACACCACCATGCCTGGCTAAGAAGACTATTTTTTAGAATAGTTTTAGATTTATAGAAAAATTGAAAGATAGTGTAGAGAGTCCCACATCTCCCTATATTACCACCACACGTAGCTTCCTATATTGTTTACATCTCATATTACATTTGTCAGTACATTAGTCAAATTAGTGACCAGTATTAGTACATTATGATTAACTAAGTCTATATTTTAGTTAGATTCCCTTAATTTTTCCCTAATGTCCATCTTCTGTTTTAGGAGCCCATCTGTCTTTTTTTTTTTTTTTTTTTTTTGGTTGGTTGGTTGGTTTGGGATGGGGGTAGATTTGTTTGACACAGAGGGTTGCTCTGTGGCTCTGGCTAGAGTGCCATGGTGCCATGGAATCAGCCTAGCAGACAGCACCTACAACTCCCAGATTCAAACAATCCTCCTGCCCCAGTGCCCACCTAATTTTTCTATTTTTAGTAGAGATGGGATCTCTCAGGCTGATCTTGAATTCCTGAGCTCCAGGGATCCTTTTGCCTTGGCGTCCCAGAGTGCTAGGATTATAGAAGTGAGCCACCATGCTCTACCCTTTTGGAGCCCAGCCCATCTGTAATCCACATCACATTTAATTGTCCTGTCTCCTTAGTCTCCTCTTGGCTGTGACATTTTCTCAGGCTTTATTTGGTTTTTAATGACCTTGGTAGTCTTGAGCACTGCTCAGGTGTATTCTTGGATACAGATTTGTCTGATGTTTTTCTCATGATAAGACTTGGGTTATAGGACTGAGCATGGGGGTTTCACACCTATAATCCTAGTACTCTGGGAAGCCAGCGTGGAAGAATCGCTTGTGCTCAGGGGTTTGAGACCAGCCTGAGCAAGAATGAGACTTCATCTCTACTAAAAATAGAAAAACTAGCTGGGTGTTGTAGCAGGAGACTATAGTCCCAGCTACTCAAGAGGCTGAGGAAAGAGGATCTCTTGAGCCCAAGAGTGTGAGTGTGAGGTTACTGTGAGCTATGATGCTGCCACTGTACTCTAGCCAGGGTGACAAAGTAAGACTGTCTCAAAAAAAAAAAGGATTTGGGATTTTGTAAGGAAAGATGGTAGTACCATTTTCATCATGTTTATATTCCAGATGCATACTCTCAACATGATTATCACTATAGCTAATGTTGACTGTGATCACCTGGCTAAAGTCTTCAAGTCATGTTCCTTGAGTCTCTCCACTCTTTTCTTCCTCCCATACTCTTCTCTTTGGAAAGAGTCATTATGTGCAGCCCACACTTGAGAGCTGGGGATGATTCTCTACTCCCCCCCCCCCCACCTCCCACCCTGCCCCCCGATTCCTGTGAGGATGCAAACAATTAGGTTATAATGTTTGTATTTGTTAGGTAGAGTCCCTGTTGTAGTTGTGTCCTGCACCCAGTGGGTGTGCCATATACCCTTAATATTGTGCCTGATTCTCTACTCCTTTAAGATAGAATGTCTATATCATTTATTTGGATATTTAGATAGGAGAGTTGTCTCTTCATAGTTTTTAAGTAAATGAAATTTAACATTAAAAATTGAATTTTCTTTTACGTGATCTGTATTCACCTTGGTTTTAAAAAAATTATTAGGGGCAGTGCCTGTGGCTCAGAGGAGTAGGGCACTGACCCCATATGCCAGAGGTGGCGTGTTCAAACCCAGCCTCGGCCCAAAACTGCAAAAATAAATAAATAAATAAATAAAAATGCTGTTGCCTTAAAAAAAAAATTATTAAAATTCATTCATATGGATTTGATTCATTTATTCTAACTTATGTTCATGGGACTGTGACTTCTTCCTTGTATCTTTTTTCTATTACAGTTTTCTCTGTTGTTCAATGCCTTCTAAAATAAAATGCTGCTTATATGAAGTTCAAATAGGCTAGGCATGGTGGCTCACACCTGTAATCCCATCACTCTGGGAGGCTGAGGAGGATGGATCACTAGAGCTCAGGAGTTTGAGACCAGCCTGATGAAGAACAAGACCCCATCTCTACTAAAAATAGAAAAATTTGCCACTGGTTCATGTCAGGTGCCTGTAGTCCTAGCTCCTTGGGAGGCTGAGATAAGAGGATCTCTTGAGCCCAGGAGTTTGAGGTTGTTGTGAGCTAAGATGCCATAGCATACCCAGGGTGCCAGAGTGAGACTGTCTCAAAAAAAGAAAAAGTAGAAATGCTTGAATTTCAGAAACGAGATATATCTTAGTGAAATTTCTTAATAAAGGCATGTCACAGACAAATTTGGTTTCTTCCAACCATCTTTAATGATTAATTGGTAAAACATGCATTCTATGTAAAAATTCTGTTTTTCTTTTGGTTGTCAGTAGTGGAGTCACCCCCTGTCTTGAATATTCTCGTGAGGTGAGCATCTGCAGCAGCACCTGGTCAGAATTGTAAATTCAATGTTGGTGACATTTTCTAGTCAGATAAGGCAAATATGTCAATAGATTGTAATTCCAAAGCCACACTTCTGTGTATATCTGTACATATTGTTACATATTTTAGGGTAAGAATGTGGCACTTTGGTTTGTGGCTTAAAAAAATATGGCACATAGTCTGAAGTAACATGATTGCAGTGGTTGCTTCCTTATTTATCAAGTAGAAACTTTGTGCCCTCAATGATGAGCATTATTATTCATTTTGTATCTTTCTGCCAAGTAATGAAGAATGAACTGAAACAAACCACCTTACATACTTCCTACAAGGCAAGGGAAGATTACACTGAGAATGCCAACTTCAAACATTGTCTTGCAATTACTCACTTTGTAAATTGTTGCAGTGAGGATGCATGACTGTTTGTTCTCCATACTATCTATTCATTCTAGGGAGTCCTGTCTGATAGAGATTTCTGTGCTCTATTTTTGGAAAGAGCTCTTAAAACCCCTCAACATTGCATAGTGTTTTTTGATTTGGGTGCATTTTCCTATGAGTTATCTCATTTAAGTCAAAAACAGGAAGTCATAGCTCTATGTGAATGGTGGGCAGGGTTCTGCACAAAGTGGACACAAGAAGGTGAGGGTTGGGGCATGGAGATAGGGGATGTTATGGAGTGCAGTTTTCCCTTACAAACCAGGCATATTTTGCTCTGAGATTTTGTATGGAACAGGGGACACTGGCCTGCTTGGCAGTTGTACTCTTCTAAGCTGTCAAGATGTGGTTTGGCCTAGGTGCACTGTTGCTGTCTGTGTGTTCCCTGAGCAAAGGTGTGTGGAGATGGAAGTGGCCAGAGAGGAGTTTCTAGCTACTCTGCTCTTGGAGTGAGTCTGTCGGGACTTGATTGAAGAGGTCCAAGCTTTCACTCCTACTGGCAGAGACAATGCTTCCCTTTTATGAGTAAGCATAGGCTCTGTTCACCATCTTACTCCCGATCTTCTAAGGCTCAGTGTCATTTTAATTAATATTCTAAGCTCTATTAAACCCAGCCTGAAGGCTGCTCATCTTGCCTTACTGTCATGGATATTTAGATATTTGAGTAGAGATAGACTTCAAAACTGCTAGAGTAATGATATCCAGGCCCCTCCAGAAGTGTCTTGTCCTATTCTTGTTCAACATGAGGATGCAGAGCAGCATGCTGATTGAGCGTTACTGTTAGCCCAGCTTTCCAGGTCTGCCTCAGATGTGACCTCTTGAGCCCCTTGTGGGCTTCCTGGGCCAAGAACCTTCTCCCTCTTCAGACTCCATTTAGCTATTAGTGTTGGGGCCACCTCTTGATAGCACACATCTAATTTCCTTTGGTGAGTATGTCTTAACCTTGGGCTTAGGAAAACATGGCCTTGCAAGCTTTACCACCCCTTCCTGTCTTCTCTGCAGAGAGTGGTGATAGATGTCTTTATAGGAGTGGCTGAGCCTCATTCACCCTTTTTCCAGTACAGGTATGAAACATGAGAGCTAAGTGTGACAAATTTATAGCTGTGTTATGACCGGGGTGAATTTGATTTAAATTACCACCCAAGAGTAATCTCTGCCAGTCATAATCAGTTTGGTTTACCTACTTAAATATTCAGTGTCTGATGACAACTTAGATCAATATTTTAAGTAAAATTGTGCAGCCAACTTTGTTATTATGGGTGGTCAGAATGTTTGAGTACAGAATGACTTTTACAAACAACTTCTTATGATAAAATGATACTTTATATAGAGAATTTGAATAATATAGAAAACATTAAAAAGAAAATTCACCTATAAACTCTCCAGAGTAATCAATTTTTTTTTTTTTTTTGACAAGGATCTCACTGTGTGCCCCTCAGTAGAGTGCCGGGGCATCATAGCTCAGTGCAACCTCAAACTCTTAGGCTTAAGTGATCCTCTTGCCTCAGTCTGCCAAGTAGGCTCCTACCAAACCACCTTGCTATTTTTAGAGACGAGGTCTTAACTCTTGCTCATGCTAGTCTCAAACTCCTGAGCTCAGGCTATCCAACCACTTGACCTTCCAAAGCTGGAGTAATCACTATTAAATATTGTGGTATTCTCTCCCTTTTACTCTTGCGCCTTTTGTGGGGATTATACACGTGTCCTTCCTTTTTGATAACTTAAAAAGAGCATTTTCTGTCAGTAATTAGAGTGACTTTAACCCCATCAGTCCTCACATTGATTTTGCAGCCTGATACCTTCAAGGTGCAGTCTGCAGAGGACTGCAGCATGGTGAGGAGCTTCAGGCCACCTCAATGTCTTGTGCCTAATCTGTCTTCCCACTGATGGCACCAGTAGGGAGGACTCTATTTAAGAACATTCTACTGGGCCAATTATATTTTTGTTAAGACTTTATACAACCCAGGTTTTGGTAAGAGGTACACCCATATATATTTTAAAACAACATTATGTCCGTAGGTATGCTTTATGTTTTTAGATTTATAGCATTTGATAAACTGGGCAGGACTTCTCTTTGTCCACCACTGTCTCCTCTTGCCTCTGAGGTTCAGGGGGTTTGCCATGAGGAAGTGACACAGAACCCTGAGGTATCCTCCTCATACCTATTTCCCAGGGTTCATCCTGAGAGCTATTCAATTTTTTTTTTTTTGAGACAGAATCTCATTATGTCGCCTTCGGTAGAATGCTGTGGCATCACAGCTCACACCAACCTGAAACTCTTGGGGTTAAGCGATTCTCTTGCCTTAGCCTCCCAAGTAGCTGGGACTACAGGCATCCGCCACAACACTTAGCTATTTCGTTGTTGTTGTTGTTGTCATTGTTGTTAAGCTGGCTCGGGCTGAGTTCGAACCTACCAGCCCCAGTGTATGTGGCTGGTGCCCTAACCACTCGGCTATGGGTGCTGAGCCAGGACAAGCAATTTTTCTTTCTTTCTTTTTCTGTTTTTTGAAACAGAGTCTTACTATGTCGCCCTTGGTAGAGTGCTGTGGCATCACAGCTCACGGCACCTCAAACTCTTGGGCTCAAGCGATTCTCTTGCCTTAGCCTCCCAAGTAGCTGGGACTATAGGCACCCACCACAACGCCTGGCTGTTTTTGTTGTTGCTGTTGTAGTTGTCATTAGCAGACCCGGGCTGGGTTCAAACCCACCAACTCCTATGTATGTGGCTGGTGCCCTAACCACTGAACTACGTGGACCGAGCCCTGAGAGCTAGTCTTCTGCTTCCATAGTGGAGCAATTGGCTTGTTTTGAGGACTTTTCAGTTTTCCTGTCCCAGAGTGGAGGAAGAACAGATTCTCTGACCTGTTAGCTTGCTTTCTTCTTTAAATTTTACTAGAAATAGTTGTGGCTCTTTAAAGCCTTTTTTGCAAGTTCTATCCCATCTTTATTTGTCCTTTGTCTCAATTCTTACATTACTTTGTTCCTTTATCACCCTTCTGTATGTTCTTGTTGTTTGTTATCAGTGAGTAGTGGCTTGTAAATCCATGGACAAAGGTACTTCCTTGCTTGACCCAAGAGCTTTCTGTGCAGAGGGCCGCCTGGGGTAAATGCTTATTACTTAGTTTATCTAGTGACTTATTAAAATCTGTATTCCATTGCACCATAGCTGTGCTGCAGTGTAAATTAAATTTGTCTTTATAAAGATTCACTCTTCATAGAATAAAATTCTTAAAAGATACATCATCCAAGTGAAATATGACGGTAGTTGCTAAAAGGCAAGTATTCAGACTTGGAGGCTTCACACATCTGAGCTGGTGACATGTGAGAATTGAGTTGAGTAGGAGATGGACCCCTCACCTGCCTGAGTGCTTTAGCCTGTTCTCCTGCCCAACTGTGCTCTGGATAGCCAAGGTACTGTCTGTGGCAGCATAGTCAGTGGTATATTTCTCCCTACTGTCTTTGCCAAGTTGAGGTACTGGAATGATTCCAGGAGCAAGCGGGTGATAGCAGACAACTGAATACAGCCATGTCTTTCCATGAAAACTGCTTTTCTTGGCTTTCTTCCAAGAATGATAGGTTGCCAAGGGAAAATGCTTTGGCTTTTCAAATGATCTGGCCATTGACTGGGTTAGTTCTGGTTCTTTATGTCATTGAAAAGAATAAATATTTCTAGTTTTTAAATTATTTAGCAAACTTTTGTTCCCAATACACTGACCTGTATTGTTTTTACATACCTTATATGAATTTGTGGTTTTCAGGGTGTACCAGTATGTGAAGAAAGATGCTTAAAACTTTAGGTTAAGAATGTGTCGGATTAGGCTGGAACCACATGAAATGCAGCGTGTGTTGGGGTGTGTGGCTGGCATGTGAACAGGAGTTATGTTGGTTTCTTTTTTCATGGCAGTGTTTGTTCTTATTCAGTTTTTCTTTGTTTTGAGTTAAATTTCAATTCATGAATGTTAGGCAAGGTTATTTTGATCATATATCATTTTTGTTTAAAGTTTGAAATGAATATTATGAGTTTATTGTTTTTAAAATTGTAACTTAATCTGGAATGAAAACTGGAAAGATTGTGATTTACTAGAACAATTGGAAAAGCATGGTCCCTTCTCAATATTTCTTTAAGTAACAAACACACAAGATTATTCTTTGTCACAAGTGTTTTTCATGTTTCTCTGAATTTGTCTCAAAATCAAATGCCAGTGATTCTGGCTGACCTCCCTGAAGTGTCCCTTTATTTCATTATTGTCCTAAGCGTAGTTAAGAAAGAACTGCAGGTAGTTGTAGGTACACCTCCAAAGCTGCCTTTTCATCTTCTTTGTCATTGTCATCATGTACTACCCAGCCCTCACAGTGTTTGTTATGTGTCATTGACTGTTGTTAGTGTTTCACATATGTGAATTTGTTTAATCTTCACACAATCCCAAGAGGGGTTAGCTACATTTTTTTCTTTGGAAACTGAGTCTTACTCTGTCACCCTGGATAGAGTGCTGTGGCATCATCATTAGCTTATAGCAACGTCAAACTCTTGGGCTCTCAGTCCTCCTGCCTCAGCCTCTCCAGTAGCTGGGACTACAGGCACCCATCAGCATGCTTGGCTAGTTTTTCTATTTTTAGTAGAGATGGGGATCTTTCTCTTGCTCAGGCTGGTCTCCAGATCCCGAGCTCAAGCAATCCACTGTCCTTAGCTTCTCACAGTGCTAGGATTACAGGCGCCAGCCACTGTACTCGGCCCTGTTAGCTTCATTTTGCAGCTTATAAAACTGACACACAGAGAGGTGTAAGTAAATTGGTCATACGGGTCACACAGCTAGGCGTGGCAGAGTCACTGTTCAGACCAAGTAAATATCTCCCCAGAATCCTCATGATTGCCTCTGTGAATGAAATCTTATTTGTGGCTATGTTCCAAGAAAACTTTTTCTTTGTTTTCTAAAAAACAGATAGTAGACTGGCTTTGGGCCACTGCTGTTATATGCCACTCAGGGGTCTTTGTGGTGAGAGCCTGTGTCTCTATTCAAGGCTGCTTATGTGAGTCTATGTGCTTGGAGGGGACATAGTTCTCCTTAAGGAGATGATGGGCAATGTGGCACAGGGCAAGGGCTCTAGACTGGGAAAGTGGACAGCCTTGTGGTGAGTTGTCAACTTGATTAGTGTGCCCCTGTGTTTTCTGGGGGATTCTTTCTTCATCTATGAAATGATAGGTTTTTACTAGATACTCTTTTTTTGTAGAGATGGAGTCTCACTTTATCGCCCTCTGTAGAGTGCTGTGGGGTCCCACAGCTCACAGCAACTTTCAACTCCTGGGCTTAGGCGATTCTCTTGCCTCAGCCTCCCAAGTAGCTTGGGACTACAGGCGCCTGCCACAATGCCCAGCTATTTTTTTGTTGCAGTTTGGCCAGAGCCGGGTTTGAACCTGCCACCCTCAGTATATGGGGCCGGTGCCCTACCCACTGAGCCACAGGCACCGCCTACTACATACTCTTAACTCTTTGATTATCCCACTAAGCTTATTGCTGGAGGGTGTATTTTCTTTTCTTTGTGTATGTTTGTGACCAGCATCAGTGACCTCCACACACACCTGACCACAAAGTCCACTTCCTCTGGGTGCTGTGTTGTGTGGTTTTCTGTGTATCAGGGTATGAGGAGAACTGATGAAAAAGTCAGCTTTTGAAAAACAACATGTTTAGTGGTCTCAACAAAACCACATCAAACTCAGCGCTTGTTGACACTGTGAGTGTTTGTCAGCCTGGCCAACTCCAGCTCCTGCATAGCAAGATTTGATCGATGGACCAGACACTGCCACTAGAATTTGCTGCAGATGCTGTATTTGTTTTGGTGGTAATGGTGGTTGTAGGCATCATGCACAGGTGTTTCTGGCTGTAGTTTACTACTACTTTTTTTTTTTTTTTTTTTTTTTTTTTAACAAGACTGGTTCTTGCCTGATAAGGTGAGTTAGGTGAGTAGTAGACATACTCTCTCGGTTAGTATGTTGGAGAGAATTTGTCCTTTGAAAGTCTGGAGCTTGCTTTCTTACTAATATTTTGATAACTATCACATCATTACAAGTAGAAAATGGTATTATTTGTCCCCTACACTGAAGTAAACAAGAGGCTGTTTGACCTCTAAGCTTGATAGGTCATTAATTAATTCAGTGCACAAATGGGAAGCTCTGGGTTAGGGCATGGATGGGGCCTTGCACCAGAGCCCAGGAGGCATATGTAGCACAGACCTGTCTTATAGCCAGACAGGGCTTCTACATGTGCTTTGATCAAACATACAACTGTTGTCATCCTTTAAAAACCAACTCTGAGTTGGAGTTGGGGAGACTTTAGGATGCAGCACTAGTATATTTTTTCTTCCTGTCTAATTTATTCTTTCTGAGGGCCTATTCTCAGTATGCTCAGCTTTTCAGCATGGAAATGTGAATTCCAAATGGCAGCTGAGGTCCTTATTTGAAAGTTTGGAAGGTAGATATAGAAAGGGGCCGTTTTTTTTCTGCCTCTCCTGACACCTCTGTGCCATTGTAACCTAGCTTTCATGACTCCCCAAGGTTTTTTGTGTTTGTTTGTTTTTCCCACCTGGTTATTATGAACCAGGAACCAGGGACCTTTCGTGTGTGAAGCAAATGTGATAACCATGGTTTTTGATCACCTCCTTCCTCAGGGTTGATATAGGGAGCTGTTGTTCCTGAGGGCTCCTTTGGGTGGCAGTCTCTTGTAGTATTCATTTATTTGTTTTTTTCCCCCAGTACGAAGTACCCAATATGTGTTGGGGGATACAGAGGAGGCGAGTGTTTAAGGAAAGCAAAAAGTTTTATCCTAGTTTTGTGACCAAGACAAATTCAGGATGGAGCAGCATAAATGTTATGACAGACATTGCTACATGTTGGAGTCATGGTAGTACTTTGTGCTCTATTTAGTGTGTCTGTAGTCCATGTCTGTCAAAGGAGGAGAAGCCTAGTCTACTCTTTCCCTCTTCTGTATTGATGACTGTCATTCACCTGCTTCCCACACAGCGCTGGACTTAGCAGGTTTTGACTGATGAGCTGGGCACACCCACCAGAATTTGCTGCAGATGCTGTCTTTGTTTTGGTAGTAAAGGCCAATGTAGGCTTGTTCACAGATTTTGAGCTGAGCTCTGAAAAGAGATCCCTCAGCAGAGCTTATACTTTTAGTCATGCTCTAAGGCTGAGGAGGTACTTAGCCTCGTTCTTTTTGGGGGGTGGTTGGAGTTGAGGAGACTTCAGGATACATTACTGGTATTTTTTTTTTCTGTATAATTTATTCTTTCTTTATACACAGGGACTGTGCCATGTAAGATCTTAGACTTTCTCTTGGGTCTCACCTTGTGAGGATCAAAACCATGTTGAAGCTTTTTTTTATGCTATTTTATTGCATGTCCAAGAAGAAAAGTTGCAAACAGATTTCCTAAGAACTCTGAGTGTTCCCAAACACGAAGTCGCCCTTTGAAATTGACCAGTTAAAAGGTGCCTAGAGTCTTAACCATGCAAGTATCACCCAATTGACCAGACACACCCACCCTGTTTGCACCCTGGCAAGATGATCTCAGAACACTGCTCAAAAATATTTTCGAAGTTTTAAAAAGAATTTTTTTCAAAGAGATAAGGTCTCTGTCACCAAAGCTGGTGTGGATTAGTGCTAATCATAGCTCACTGCATCCTCAAACTCCTAGGCCCAAGCGATTGTCCTGCCTCAGCCTCCCAAATAGCTGGGACCACAGGTGCATGCCATTACACCTGGCTAATTTTTTATTTTTTGTTGAGATGGGATCTCACTATGTTAACCAGGGTGATCTTGAACTGGCCTCAAGTGATCCTCCTGCCTTAGCCTCACAAAGTGCTGGGATTATAGGTGTGAACCACTGCATCCAGCCAGAAATTTTTTAAAACAGGTCAGATGAACTTTGAGACCCATAGGACTTAGAGTAGGCAGGGAGATCAAAGTCCATAGAAACAATGTAAGTTATCCAAAGTTATCCTCATGCTAGTGAGGCTGGTGGAGAGAACAGAGTTATGATTTCTTAAATGAAAACACTCACCTCTTGTATCAAATTCTGGGTCTCTAAGAATAGTGTTTCTGCACTTTGATTATGTGCAGTAAAACATTCTGAGAGTGGTAATTGCTACATGAAATTAATGCAGTACTTTATGAAAATAAAAATTTCTGTGTCAGTTCTTCTAAGTCTCTGGTAACAAGTGAAGCTCAGACTCTAGTTCAGAGTCAGAAGCCCTTTATATTTTCTGAGCTACCATCTCACCTTGATTAAGTCATTTGAACTCAAAGTTGAGCCTGGCTTGTGGGCTTGGTGGAGAAATTTGTGTCTCAGTTAACTTGAGTAGAGCATGCCCGGCAGGGCAAAACTGGTGACCAGAATGTGATCGCTTTCACAAAAGTGAGACACACCTGCTTTAGGGCTGTGAGTGGAAGGAACCCACCCCACCCCCACCGCTCGTGTGTGAAAGGCACACAGCAATATCTTTTTGGTTACACTACTTTGTTTTATTTGTGTTTTTGTATGGTCAGAAAAGGGTCAGTTGTGTTGAGCATTGATTTGTTTGCAGCCTAAACTTCTGTCGCTGAAATAATGTGATCTGTCTACACTCATCTTACAGTAGGTGAGGCAATCAAAGTCCCCGGAAGGAATGGAAATTATCCAAAGTAGACACACTAGTGAGGCTGGTGGAGAGAACAGAGCTGTGATTTCTTGAATGAAAACACTCATCTCTGAGAGGTGTTCCCTTCTTTGGGCTGTTTTTCCAAGTCATACGTCAGATAGACTAGGACATCAGACTTGTAGGGCATAGATTAGATAGCAGATGGAATATTATAACTTTGTGAAAAAGCAAAAGCAGGCAACTCAAACATAGTTTCTTTTTTTTGCTGTTTTTGGCCAGGGCCAGGCTTGAACACACCACCTCTGATATATGGGGCCAGTGCCCCACTCCTTGAGCCACAGGCGTTGCCCTTGTTTGTTTTTTTGGGTTTTTTTAGACAGAGCCTTAAGCTGTCACCCTGAGTAGAGAGCTGTGACATCACAGCTCACAGCAACCTCCAACTCCTGGGCTCAAGCAATTCTTCTGCCTCCGCCTCCCAAGTAGCTGGGACTACAGGCATCTCTGTCACAACGCCCAGCTATTTTTTGGTTGCAACCATCATTGGTGTTTGGCGGGCCTATGCTGGATACGAACCCTCCAGCTCTTGTGTATGTGGCTGGCACCTTAGCCACTTGAGCCACAGGTGCCGAGCCAAACATATAGTTTCTTAATGATTAGTCTTTGTTCTTCCATAGAGGAAAAGATCAGCATTGTGATATCACTTTGGAGATTCCCAAATTTCCCTCTGAAAGTGGCATCTGAGAGGTCATGAGGGAACCTAGCCTGGGTCTGTTGATTGGAGGAATTCTGGCGGGTGGCAGACCCTGCTGGAAGCATGGCTGAGGGTTCTTGCTTCCCATGTGCCTTTATCTACATTATATTTTATTTTACTTTAATTTAAAATATAAATTTATCATGGGAAATTTTATACGTTTACACTGTTGAAGAAGATAATATAATCCCCATATATTTATCGCCTGTTGCTTGATGAGCAATCAACAATACATCAGCAGTCTGTCTTCACATATGCCCCTCTCTTGCCACCTCCTCCTGCCTTGGTGCATTGCAGTTGACTCATGAGTAACACAGTAGTTAGGGGTGCTGATCCTATGCAGTTAAAAATTTGTGTTTAATTTTTGACTTCCCAACTTAATATGAATAGCCTTTTGACCAGATGCCTTACTGGTAACATAAATAATTAACACAGCTTTTATATATGTATTATATACTTTATTCTTAATAAGCTATAGAAAAAAAACATGTTAAGAAAATCGTAAGAAAGAGAAAATATATTTACTATTCATGGAGTGGAAGTGGATGATCATAAAGGTCATCCTCATCGTCTTCACATTGAGTAGGCTGAGGAGAAAGAGGAGGGGTTGGTCTTGTTGCTTCAGGGTGTCAGAGGTGGAGCAGATGGAAGAGGCAGGACAGCACAGATTTTAGTGGACCTGTGCAGTTCAAACCTGTGCTCGAGGATCAGCTGTACCTTAAAGCAAGTTCCAGATGTTAGTTACATCATTTCATTGCCAATATATTATGCACTTTGAACTAATGGAAACTAAGTTCAGATGTGATGGAAAATCTAAAAAAAACTTACTACCTATGGACTAATGAAGGATTAAACTGAAGGAACTCCCCTTGGTAAGCAGCTCTAGAAGATTTTGTTTTCCAAGTGGTTTTTTTTAACTTGTTGGTGCTGCTGTTGGGGTTAGTGGGTTATGGCTATATGAGGCACTGGGTATGGCCAGGTGAGGGTAAACAATGCTGCCTCTTCTGGGATAGTATTTAGGATGAGGAGAGAGATGTAGCTATTTGGAGCGGTATGTAGCCTTTTGAGCAGCTTGTTCTGTTAATAATCCTAATTGAATCCTGATACTTTATAATTGAAATGAGGTTTTAACCGGAAATAACTTTTTTGCTTCAGTGGTCAAAGTGAACATTTCTTAACCCCTTCCTTTGTATGTGATTGCATCACGACAGCTGATACTGCCTATTCTTGTTCCAGATGGGAATTCCTGGTAACACAAGTCCATTTGGACAGCCCTTTAGTCAAGCTGGAGGGCAGCAAATGGGAGCCACTGGAGTGAACCCCCAGTTATCCAGCAAGCAGAGCATGGTCAACAGTTTGCCTACCTTTTCTACAGACATCAAGAATACTTCAGTCACCAATGTGCCAAATATGGTGAGTTGCCCTTGGCTTTCAGTGCTATGGGTCTCCAGTGGGTGCCTATGTATTTTATCATGCTCATGGTAAAATTCAGAAACTAAAAATGGGTAAGTGGGTTCTAGGAAGATAACATATTTCTTAGATATAGCTCTCTAAATTAGTATTACATTTTTTGTCATTAGCTGGCAATGGGAGGGATAGGTGAGGATGATTCAGCTGCTTCTCCCAGGCTCCCTTTGTTGTTGGAGAGAATATCACATATGGGGATCGCTTACCTTCCTCTCCAGGATCATAAGAAGCAGAAAGACTGGCCTTTCTTACGCTTCCTGTGTGTTAGTGGGTTGACAATGTTAGTAGAAGCCCATTGACTTATGCTGCAGTCAAATGAAGGGTATTTATCTTCTGAGGACTATATTGTGTTGAATAGATGCATGTTAATGTTTGACTTGATAGATGATTTCACGTCTTTACTCTTGCTGAGAAACCTCTGTAAGATTTCCCATCTATAAAATGGAACCTGTCCATATAACTTCTCAACCTAATAATCCAAAATGTGAATGGGAAAATACCTTCTTTTGCATCACAAAATAAAATCTTTCTTAATTCAGGACTCATAGGGACCTTTGTACACATTGGTTGCATCGTGGCTGAGGGCCTTCTCTGGTCAGTAATGACCATGAACAACCACCTCTCTTACCTGTGCTTGATGCTGGAAACCTGACCTCCCAAGTTTGCCCTTCACATCTCTCTGCAGACCCAGAAGAAAGCTTGGGGAGGATGTTCAGAAAAAGTTGGGTTTTGGTTTTTGAAAACTTTTTATTTTGAAGTATTTGTTGTAAAGATAACATATGGAATTGCTTTATATCATTTCTGTTACCTGCTTCCCCAATAACATCTTACATAACTGTGGTACCTTTATCAATACTAAGAAATTAATATTGCTGACAATGCTTAGGAGTTTTGATCTGTTGGGAAGCAGAGAGAATTGGGTCTCTTTGTATTTGATAAAGTCAGAAAAATGGGAATGGTGAGGTATCCTCGTCAGGTGCTACCTCTCTGTTTGCTATATTCTTTTAAGGGAAGGGGCTATGTACGGGTAACAAAACTTGCTCTCAAAACTACAAAAACTATTTAATATTCTTACCATTTCTTTATTTCTTCTGATCACCCCCCTATAACCTTTCTTGATCTCCTTCTCTCTATCCAGTAACTTTTCTTGCCAGGATTGTCCTGTTCCTAACTGTATAGATCCAGACCTTCCTTAGCGCAGCCCTTTGAGTCCTGGGAACAGCACCACACACTTCCTGATCTCCTGCTTTTCCTTTTCCAGTCCTTGCAAAGGACAGTACTGTGGATGCTAGTGCTGCTGTCCTTGCTTGCACCTGCACAGTAACCAGGAGTACATTTGGACTTCAAGAGTGAAAGAATTTGCTTTTCCAAGATGTCCTGTTTCACCATCAGCAAAACCCTGACCTAATACTTTCTTCTCTCTTCTGAAATCTTTTCCAGCCCCACTTCCCTGCCCTCTCTTCTTTACTGACAGCTCAGTGACAGAATTCCTTCACTCTGGGTCCCTCTGCTGCCATTCCAGAGGCCTGAGCTTGCCAAGTGTAGTGTACTTGTCAAGGGCAGGTTCAGCTCATTCCCTTCACCTGCATCAGGGCTGGAGCCCTGTGGTCTGAGGCTGGACTTCTCTCTGCTGTGGAGCTAGCATGGACCCTGTGGTATGATCAGCAATACCCTGGCCACTGCCCACTGGTTGCTTGTGTCCCTCCCCACAGTTAGGCTGATCAGAAATGGCCAAAAATAGTCATTCCTATTGAGAATTCATGCTCTGGAGAACAGTTAGGGAGGCATCTGTCTCCCAGACATCTGGCAGAAATAAAATCAATTCTTTCCCTCTCTCATTCCCTATCTCTCTTTTTTTCTTACTCTTTTTCGGTCTTCTCGGGGTCATGGTAAACTGAAGAAGTGTTTTTGTCCATGGGAGCTGCCCTCCTTGCCTAGTGACTGCTTTCCTATCAGAACCCACCAGAACTTTGAGGGATCCACAGCATATGGCTTGATGCCTTTGGAGGGTGAACTTTGAGTGATCACCTCTGTCGTTTGTCTACACCATTTGTTCTGAAGGGCCCTGGGCACACTGTGCCTACATTGTGTGTCTGTGAGTCTACATGACCAGTCTAATCAATGCTCCATGTGGATGTGGAAGTCAAAGGGGACTAGAAGGGAGATGATTAACAGCACGACAGGGTTTGCCTGATGTCTTTCTAAGTGATCGTGATCTGTGTCTTACCTTATTCCTATGATAGCCTCTCGAGGGATATTATTCCAGGTCCCATTTTACAGTTGAGGAAGTTGAGGCCCTGAAGGGTTTTGGTTGTTTGCAGTTGGGTAGAGCTTCCTGTCAACAAAACTAAAAGCTCTTTAATTGAGTCCTGAAATTGTTTCTGCAACCCTGAGCACAGTTAGGAAATGTTTCATTAACCTGTGCTTATACAGCTTGTCTATAATTTCTCAAATGTGTCTTGTGGTCCTCTTTGAATTTTCTGAATTACATCTGGCCTCTTGAAATCCACATATTTTCACTCTGTGAGGTTAAGCGGTCACAGAAAATCTAGGTCTGTTTAATGAAAAAAAGAAAGATATGAGGCTGGGTGTAGTGGCTCACACCTGTAATTCTAGCACTCTGGGAGGCGGAGGCGGGTGGATTGCCTGAGCTCAGGAGTTTGAGACCAGCCTGACCAAGAGAAAGACTCCATCCATCTCTAAAAATAGCTGGGTGTTGTGGCAGGCACCAGTAGTCCCAGCTATTTGGGAGGCTGAGGCAGGAGGATCACTTGACCCCAAGAGTTTGAGGTTGCTATGAGCTATGATGCCATGGCACTCTACCAAGGGTGGCAAAATGAGACTCTGTCTTCAAAAAGGAAAGAAAAATATGAAGGCTGGAACTTACTTGCATTTTTGGTCATGCTTTATGGGATGAGCTTTTGAAGCCCAACTAAATTTGACACTAAACAACTCAAGTCAGAGCCCTGACACCCAGTCACCCAGTGCCGTGGCACAGCTCTTCTCAGAATGACTTAAGCCATGTGGCCATTAATAAAGGAGCTCTTGCTTTTCTCCTTGTTTCTAGAGAATTCGTACATCCCTGGGCAGAATTGAGAAAGGGTAAAGATGTGGTCATTCATATAATTTGTTGCATTTGTTGAGTGCCTTTTGGAGGTCCAGGTGCTGGAGTAGGTAACCCAAGGTGTAGGTGTGAATGGTGTAGTGCTTGCCTCTCTCAAGGAATTGGGGTGTGGTGGCAGCAGAATACACAGTGACAGCTGCTCTGGAACGTCGTGAGTAGCAGCCCAGGATTAAGGTTGACTGTGGACCTCCTTAGGTGGAGCCATCAGAGAAGGCCACACTGAGGAGGGAAATTGAAAGGCAAGATTGGAAAGTTGAGAAGAAGCTACAGAATGCCAGGGGAGGGTTGCCTTACATATGAACTGGCACGGTCCAGTGGAAGGGTACTTAGAGAGATGGGAAAGCAATGTGAGCAGAAGTTGCGGGCCAAGCAGGAGCCCCCAGACTTTGGATGGAAGGAGGACCATTAGCTTGCAGGGAGATGATTTGAAGTCCTTATGTTGCTTAAAACTTGTTCTGGCTACTGTGTGGGGACGTAAATTGGGGAAGGAGAGCACACGCTACAGTGGTCTAGGCTGGAGGAGATACTAAGAGTAGTCTGGATGCCATCAGTCACAGCTGGGTTCTGAGACTCGGAGACTCAGTGCAGTTTGCCACAAGGGTGGGTGTGTTGGACGAGTGGTTGTGACATGTCAGGTGAAGCAGTACTTTCTGAGCTGGGGAGGAACAGACTTGGAGAAAAGAGCAGGGAGAGCATGAGTGACCACATATTAGTGATGCTGGAGGCATTCAGGGAGATGCCAGGCAGGCAGGTGGGAGCACAAGGAGGGCAGCTACTGTCCATCAGGGAGTCTGTGGGACGTGGCTCAGGGAGAGAGCACATGAGCAGACACTGAGCTAGAGACTGGGTGGGGAGAAAGAGCCTCCAAAGGGGATAGCAAGGAATAATATCACAGCCAAGAGGGGAGAACATTTGAATTGGAGAACATGGTGGCTGCTGAAGACACTGAGTAAGCTGGGTGGGAAGAGATAGGTAAAAGCTTCTGTGGGTAGGCAAGCAGCATCAATGTATAGGTCAGCTCCTGGTTCTGTTACGATGGAGCAGTGTGGGCTGCCTTCTTCTGGGAGGCAACATTGTCTGCTGTTATGAGAAGACCTAGGGATGGCTGTGCTTTGTTGTCATCCCCAGCCTTCCCAGCCATTGTCACCCTCTAGGATGTGCCATGGGAGCCTTGGAAAGTTTAGACCCCCTGTCACCAAGGGGCTGTTAGCCCCTGGTACCAAGAATGAGGGCTTATGTTCTCAGTATAATACATTCAAAAAGAAATACCACCTTTCCCTTAATTTTCAGATATATCTCATTGCAATTCTGTCTTTGGCAGTTTTATTTGTAATTTCTTACATTGTACAGATTTTCAAGGTTTGTTAGAAATGTTGCAATATTATTTCATGATTCTAAGACATTGTTTCTGCACATCTCTGCAGAGGTGCACTTCTCTAAAATCAGGATGTGTACTGGAGTCAGTCAAGTATAGATGTAATGAAATACAGTATGTATTCTATTTTACTTAATCATAATGAATTAATGAGTGACATAATTATATATATTTACTATACAGTTTTCTCTGACAGCTTACATGAATGTAAAAATTTAAAAATTATTTGAGTTTTATTGACAAAGGAAGAGGAACAGATTTTGGCAGAGTAGAGACTGCATCAACTTCCTGTAGATTGGGTTTGAGATAGGCCAATACCATCTCAGAAGAGGGATGGACGTGCACACAGGAAATTGAAGCCAGGAGAAAGTGAAGAGGAGGAGGATGATTTTGAGACCTTTCAGAAGAGGCACTGACCCAGGGATTCCTGGTGACATTATCTTGCTTTGGATTGGGCTGTCTGCAATCTTCAGAACACTGTGTAGAAGTGGGGCTTCTTGGAATATTAGTGATCAGAGGGGCCTCCTCTTCAGGTTCTCCCAAGTGGTCTTCTACAAGGGTTATTTCTAACATGAGGTTTGTATATGTGATTTTTGTTGTTGTTGTTGTTGTTGTTGTTTTTGCAGTTTTTGGCCCGGGCCAGATTTGAACCCACTACCTTCGTTAATATGGGGCTAGCGCCCTACTCACTGAGCCACAGGCACTGCCCTATGTGATTTTTTTTTTTTAAGAATAATTAAAAACTACATTATGCAGACTTCACCTTTTAAAGTTGTGACGCAAGAGACTTATCAGTAGTGCTGCTTATTTAAAACTGCTTACGAGGATGATGTTATAATTTTTGTTTTGATTGTAAGAATTTTGAAATAGAGATTTTGGAGAAGGCTCTCAGGCAGCTGCTGATAAACATCTCTAAACAGAAGGGAAGTGTGGCTGGAGGACCGTTGGCATAGGAGGGTGGGAGAGTTGTCTTTCTTGTCTTACCAGGATAACACAGCTGGGGCAGTGACATTGGCAGTACTTGAGTACCGGGGCTGCCCCCGTAGCTTGGGGTTCATTATTTTATGTATCTTAAAGCGTGTTTGTGGGCCCACTTGTGTCAGAGTGACTGGTGGTTCCTGGGCCTCACTTACTCTTTTTAGTTCAGATCTCTTGGGAGGAAAGTGATGTCTGTGTCATTGTGATCACTAATGTTTATGAAACTTAAGGTTTTTTTAATTCTCAGTTTCTCAGTTTATGCCTCCTAATACTCTATAATACAATTCAGATCGTTCCCAAACAAATGGGCTTATAGTTCCTTCTCTTACACTGGAATCTGCAGGGTTTTTTGTTTTTGTTTTAATTTTTTTTTAGAAACAGGGTCTCACTTGGTTGCCCAAGCTGGAGTATAGTAGTCTGGTAATAGCTCACTTCACCCTCAAATTCTTGGGCTCCAGGGATCCTCCTGTTTCAGCCTCCCAACCAGCTGGAACTACAGGTACATGCTACCGTAGCTGGCTACTTTTTAAATGATTTTTTTTGTAGAGATGGAATATCACTGTATTGTCTAAGCTGATCTTGAACTCCTGGCCTAAAGTGATCCTCCCACCTCAGCGGCCAAAAGTGGTGGGATTATAGGCATGAACCACCATGCCTGGCTGAATGTTCAGTTTTAAACAAACTCCTCTGATAATTCTGATATAAAGTTTGTGAGAGCCACTATCCACTGAAAGGTCAGTGACATGGTGACCAACTGTCCCACTGTGGAGTAGGCTTACTTTGTTGGTCTTTGTATGTCCACTTTAGTAGTTTACTACTAAACTTTTAGTAGTAAACTTTTACTTACCTCCTCCCACCCTGACCTTATTTATTACATTCTCACAATTTTCTGGCTCCCATGTCTAGATACTGATCATGGAAGGATCAAGACTTGATTGGGCCACACAGATTTAAGTTTTATGAACACATGGGTCTCTCTGTTGTCATCTTCCACAGACTCCATGAAAATTCCTTTGTGTTTTAGTTTCCTTGGATAAATATTTGTGTTTACTGTCATCATACACAAACCCTTTTGATTCACAAGTAGAAATTTTAAAAATCACTTCTTGTCTAATATTTCTCTGAAGGGAGTCCTCATAGAGTTCTATGGAGATGGCAGGTGAGTAGTTAGGTCACCTCTTCACCACGATAGCAGTTTCTGTATGAAATCACACTGTAGTTGTAAATTGTGTCTCATTAATAGAATTGGAAAACAAGGGGAGAGGCTTGGAAGTAAGCCTTTGTCCATAATTATTAGTAATTTAGGTGCTTGTTTAATTTTTAAGAATTTGCATCTGTCACTTTAATCTTATTGCCACTTGTGCCTTGAAGATTGCTGAGAAAAAGCATATGTAGGGCCTCTAAGGAATGACCTTTAGTCTCATATTCTCAATTGCTAGATGTAAACTCTTCCTTCTATTTAAACTTTTCCCATTTGTTTTGACAAATAATCAGTTAGGAAATACAATCTAAGAACAAAATATGATTTGTGACATGTTGTAAATAACAGGAATATGTAAACTGAGAAAAATTAGCCAGTCCTTTGGTATCAGGCACAACTCTGCACATTGCAAGTACTCAGTCAGGATCATTTAACTTTGCTTCCAACATGAATTTCCCATTGACCAACAGCATCTTTTCTCAAGTCTAATTAGTATGTTCTGTTCTTCACTTAATCTCCTAGGTAGAAGCATACCTTATCTCAGAGATACTCTGCTCTTTCATTTCATGTAGAGAACCAGTCAGAAGATTCTTTGCATTTAAACAAGATGTACTGCATACTTAACAAACTGGTACTGCAGCTTCTGCTTTCCTGTTAGCAGTAAATAATTGGAATATTTACTAGGCATTTCTGAAAATGAAATGACCGTTACAAGAACTTAGAGGCCCATGTAATGGGTCTGGCTGGGAAAGTAATAGCAGTCGTGTAAATATGACATATGATTACACTGTAGGGATGAGCCTAGTCGATCTTTTTTACAGCCCAAATCACCCCCAATTTGCTCTTACACCCTTTCCATAGTCACCTGAAATGGCCCTATGCTTCAGGTCACCAAAAAACAATCTGTGCAATAACTAATTTACCAAGTTACCAAAAATTTACTACAGTAAGTATTCTTAAGAATATGTTTATATGTTGAGAGTATTTAAGAATATTCTTCTGAATATTCTACCAATATGCTTGGCACCCATAGCACAGTGGTTACGGTGTCAGCCACATACACCGAATGGCGGATTTGAACCCAGCCTGGGCCTGCTAAACAATAATGGCAATTGTAACAAAAAAATAGCCAGGTGTTGTGGTGGGGGCCTATAGTCCAGGCTACTTGGGAGACTGAGGCAAGAGAATCACTTAAGCCCAAGAGTTTGAGGTTGCTGTGAGCTGTAATGGTATAGCACTCTACTGAGCATGACATAGTTATACTCTGTCTAAAAAAAAAAAAAAAAAAAAAAAAGCTCAGCTCTTTTAGCTCAAGCAGCTAAGGCACCAGCCTCATACACCAGAGCGGGCGGGTTCAAATCCAGGCCAGGCCTGCCAAACAACAGTGACAACTACCACCAAAAAATAGCCAGGCGTTGTGGCGGGCATCTATAGTCCCAGCTCCTTGGAAGGCTGAGGCAAGAGAATCTCGTAAGCCCAGGAGTTGGAGGTTGCTGTGATCTGTGATGCCATAGCATTCTACCCAGGGCAACAGCTTGAGGCTCTGTCTCAAAGAAAAAAAAAAGAATATTATTTTCAAAGATTTTTTAGTACATTGGTGATTCTCATCAACTGGCCATTTGGTGAATGGGCCCAATGCTACTTAAATCTCTTAAACTCAGTTTAGACCTGATAATCTATCTAGTGGACCTGTTAGTTTGACTGGAGGAATAGTTTCAGCACCTCCTACCTTTTATGGTTTCTTTGTGCAGTAGCAAATAACCCCTACACCTCTCAGTAGACCTGCTCTAACTAGGACGCACCTTTCCTGCTTGCCTTAGCCATTTGCTGTTTACTTTAAAATCATAGCGCTTTTTTTTTTTTTTTTTTTTTTTTTTTTGACATAATTCAGTTTGTCGCCCTCAGTAGAGTGCTATAGCGTCATAGCTCACAGCAACCTCAAACTCTTGGGCTCAAGCAGTTCTCTTGCCTCAGACCTCCCGAGTAGCTGGGACTACAGGTACCTGCCACAACATCTGGCTATTTTTAGAGACGAGATCTTGCTTTTGCTCAGGTTGGTCTTGAACCCCTGAGCTCAATCAATCCACCTGCCTCAGCCTCCCAGAGTGCTAGGATTACAGGTGTGAGCCACTGCGCCTAGCCCTAAAATCATAGATTTTTTTGATGTGGAAGATTAGTTTTAAATCATTCTAGTCTAGCTTGCCCATTTTAAGTTACTTCCCTATTGAATTTAGATCTTAAATTTTAAGATAATCTCCTTAAAATCAATAAGTACCAAGCAAAAAGAAGAAAACACAAGAAATATTCCTTCTAAGTGGTTATGTTCTGTTTCTTACCAGTTGAACTTTTTATCATGTCATAGGTGATTATCACTTCTTCCCAACTTGATAGCTGTGTCCATTTAATGAGTATTTTCTTTGTGTTATGACTCCAAAGCTTTGTATTCCTAGCTGTTGCAAGGTCTTTCTGGAGAGCCATCCTCTGTTATATTTGGTTTGCTTTGGCGTTATTTTCTTATTTTAGTTTTTTGAGATAAGGTCTCACCTGTTGCCAGGGCAAGAGTGCAGTGGCACCATCAGAGCCCTCTGCAGCCTTGAACTGCTAGACTCAAGTAATCCACCTGCCTCAACCTCCCACATAGTGGGGACTACATGTGCACACCACCATTCTCAGCAAATTTTACTACTTTTTTGTGGGGATAAAGTCTTGCTGTGTTGGTCCAGGCTGTTTTTTAAACTCTTGGCCTTAGGCAATTCTCTTGCCTTGTCCTCCCTATACAGTAAGATTATTAAGCATAAGCCTCCCCACCAGGCCCTTGTTATCATTTTTTTTATCTTGTCTGTATCAGTAAATTTTTCAAAAAGCCTCATCATTGCATTTCTTTGATGATTAATGCGATAGAAACAGGTTGGTTGGGTTGACACAGACTTTTGCTGTAACTGGCCTACAGTGCAGTGGTGTTATTACAGCTTGCTACAACCTCCAGCTCTTGGGCTTAAGTAATCTTTCTGCCTCGGCATCTCACGTAGCTGGGACTACAGGTGTGTGCCACTGCACCAAGCTAACTTTTTCTGTTTTTTGTAAAGACGGGATCTTGCTTTTGCCCTAATACCTCAAGCAGTCCTCCGGCGTTGGCCTCCCCAGCAGGCAGGAGCCACCTCACCTGGACCAACAGAACAAGTTTTAAATTTGTACATAGTTTCCAACGACACTGTTTTGACAAATATGGTCAGTTGTAGTGTTAAAAAAATGCTATTAAAATGTCTCCCAAATGAAAAGCAATGTGTTAATTTTGGTAAATTACGAACATTCTGGCCAGGAGTGGTGGCTCATGCCTGTAATTCTAGCACTTTGGGAGATGGAGATGGGAGGATCTCTGGAGCTCAGAGGTTCAGTGTTGCCGTGAGCTGTGATCACACCACTGTAGTCCAACATACACAGTAGAACAAAATACCTGAAAGAAAAAGCAAAACAATAATTTGCTCATGATTTAGTTGTGAAGCTAAGTTTTACCTCATTTTTTCCATAACTTTTCCTTTTTCTATGTAGTCTTTTTGTACTTTAAGAAACGCAAGAGGACAACAGCTTGGTCTCTTCAACTAGCCAGTGTCATGAGTTAGAAAAGGAAGGGGACTAAGTAAAGAGCCTTAAATTCAACAACCATATATAAGGGTATGGGTCTTAATTGGGTCCTGATTTGTGCATACCAGTTACAAAAGACATATTTTGGACAACTAGAGAAATTAAAATATGACTAGGTATTGGGTGATGTCAAAGAATAGTTCTTTTTGTTCTGTGTAATGATGATATCCTTTCCTTTTTCGTATGTTTGAAATTTTTGTAATTTGTTTTTCACATTGTTACACATCTTCAGAGCTGATCAAGGGGGAGACTTAATGTCACTACTGCTGTTGGGCAGGAGCAGATCAAGGGCTGTTTGCTTATTGAAACTTTTTTAAAAATTGCAAAAATGGGCGGTGCCTGTGGCTCAAAGGAGTAGGGCATCGGCCCCATATACTGGAGGTGGTGGGTTCAAACCCAGCCCCAGCCAAAAAAAAACTGCAAAAAAGAAAGAAAAGATTGCAAAAATTGTGGGGAAATACAATAGGACACAAGTTCAATGAATGTAAAACTATAGTAAGATGCTGTACTTCATGTACATGATTCCATCCTGCTGGGTGAGACAACTTAAGTGGTGTGTGGCAGAACCTGGAGGAAATACCCAGGCAGCAGTTTCATGTGGTTCAACCTGATGTATACACAACTTTTCCTGTGGTTGTATATATTGTAGAGTGAATTGGGTTTTAGTTGGCTACAGTCAAAAGTAAGTGTAATTGGCTGGGTGCAGTGGCTCATACCTATAATCGTAGTACTCTGGGAAGCCAAGGTGGGAGGATCCCTTGAGCTCTAGAGTTTCGAGATTAGCTTGAGCAAGAGTGAGACCATGTCTGTACTAAAAAATTAATAAATAATTACCTGGGCCTGGTGGCAGGTGCCTGTAGTCTGAGCTACTCAGGAGGCTAAGGCAGGAGGATTGCTTGAACCTAGGAGTTTGGGGTTGCTGTGAGACAAGCTGAGGCCATAGCACTCTAGCCTGGACAACTGTCTCCAAAGAGTAAGTGTAATTTCTGGCTCAGGTAATAATTGCATACAAGTGAACTTTAATCATTCTTGTTGCTGAGTTGAGTTGATATTTTTGCTTATGGATCTTCTTAAAGTCTCTGATGCATTAAAGAGAACTACACCAACCACCCTCGCTCTGTGGTTGATGTTAACTGTCAGCTTTCACATTTGTTTGAGAAATAATGGACATGAATTGGAACTCTAAAAGCTTATTATATTATTTTTATTATTTTATTTTAGTCTCAGATGCAAACACCAGTGGGAATTGTACCCACACAAGCAATTGCAACAGGCCCCACTGCAGATCCTGAAAAACGCAAACTGATACAGCAGCAGCTGGTTCTACTGCTTCACGCTCATAAATGCCAGAGACGAGAACAAGCAAACGGAGAGGTTCGGGCTTGCTCGCTCCCACATTGCCGAACCATGAAAAACGTTTTAAATCATATGACGCATTGTCAGGCTGGGAAAGCCTGCCAAGGTAAGTGCCATTTCTGCTCTTTTAGTGGCAGAGGTCAGGATATTTGGCTTTGTTATTCATATGGCAGCTTTCTTGTTTATAGGGCTCCCATAGCCTGAGTGTCGGCCTCTGTTTGTTGTGGCATATGACATGTTACTCTCAACATTCCCCACACACTTTATATGCAGGTGCCCCTGGAAGTCTTACCTGCTAAGGAGAAAGGCATTTTGGTTTTCTGATACTCTTCGAACTTCTACTACACAAGGCTATGCCATGTATTTGTTCTTTTCCTTCTGCTATTATGGAAGACATATGTCACTTCTTGAGCACTGTCTTTGTTGTGAATGTCTAGGTTGTGGTTTTCTTTTGGGCAGTGAACATAGAACACGCACGTACAGGCACACATCCTTCCCTGCACCCAGCATCTGTCTTGATGGTGGTTTCATAGATGCTGACAAGCAGTGGCCCAATGCTTTGCTCCTCTGCCCTGTGTCTTAAGGCTAGTCGGCAAACTTATCCTGGGTGACTGGAAGTGACATGGGGAATTGTGCACTGATAAATCGGGGAGTGGGGGTGAAGAAGTAGGTACGTCACGTGCCCTCTGTCTCCTCTTTCAATGACAGATACCTCAGTTCTACTGCAGAAAGTGTTTCTTGTTAACTTTCATCTTTATCCTCTTTCCTTCTCTTCTTACTTATATTCATAAACTTTGAGGGAAATCTCTCCCTGATCTCCCTTTCTCCTGATATGACATTTGTGCGTCTCCAGACTAACCCTTTTGCAATGGAGAAGCAGAGAAGGGTGAGGTTGGACTGTAGAAGATGAAGACTGAGAATAACCCTCTCAAATACTTCACACAGTGCCCGTGGCCTCTGTCAGGGTCTCCAAAGACTGCTCATTTGCTTCTTTAGCTGTATTTCTTCAACTGTAGAATTTAGGTAGTTTCATCTTTAAACATAATGTAACATTTTTATTTTAAATAGTGATATCACCAAACTGTTATTTGTTGTACCTTTCATTGCAGTTGTTCAGTATTTCAGTTTGTATAGTTTTGTTTTGTTTTGTTTTGTGGGCTGAACCTGAATCACCCATCACTCATAACATTGCTTCTATGGGAAGTTTTGTTTGGGATTCTCAACTGTCAGCTTACAAACATTTTGAAAATAGCCTGTTTGTAAGTTGCCTATACTATGTTATGGTTACACTTGTTACCATTTTCTTATGGAATCTGGCATTATTATTAAGGTGTTATTAAAAGTGTGACAATTTGGATAGAAAAATAACATCTCGTTGTTTTTCTGGTCATAGTTGCCCATTGTGCATCTTCACGACAAATCATCTCTCATTGGAAGAACTGCACACGACATGACTGTCCTGTTTGCCTCCCTTTGAAAAATGCCAGTGACAAGCGAAACCAACAAAGTAAGTGAGCACGGGGCCAGAGAAGCTTGGAGAAGAGAGTAGAAGCTGTTTCTAAAGAGAATGTGTAGAGTAGCTAGAGAGTGGGCAGGGGTTATTAGCCACAAAGTGCAGGTGAGGTAGGACACTCAGCAGCCCAAGGAGCAGCTGAGCTGAGAGGGCAGATGGGCTTCCGATGAGTAAATGGCCATGTAGTGTTGGAATTTCATTCACTCTCTCCCTGCCCCCTACAGCATGCACTTGAAGCAGTACAAAATAGCAAAACCACTTAGATCAAAGAGCCAACATGAGTACTTGGTGTTTCCTGACAATTACTAATATGTGAGGATTTAAATGCCATGTCACTTTAATGTTGGTGACATGGGGATGACAGTAGAGGAGACACTTCTTTTGGAATTGGAAACTACTTATCCCAAGTAAGTTTTGAAGGCTCTGTCAAGTCAAGGTGGGTCATTATAAAAGCCCACAGGAACATTTGTGAAGTTTTTTTCCTCCTACTTGGAGATACAGTTCCTAGACCTATTTGTACAACTGATAGTTTATTTAGCCTCAAATTGAAAGTCTCTGCCCCAGGACTGGCACATCCTGGTCATTCTCATCATTTTGTCATCTTCCAAGTATCTGTGCAACCCTAGTAGGGTGGTGACACAATGGTCTTTGTCTCTCAGGAGGCTGCATGGGGCTCCTGGGGCTCCCTGCCATCTGTAGGCATCAGAGCAGTAAGAAGGGCGAACATCTCTTCTATTTGTAAGTCCTTTTCCTGCCATTTTAGAGCTAAAACTCTGGTCTTTGGGTGTTTCCTAAGCTAAGAATTACCCTTCAATCTCAGGCCCTTCTGGCTGGAGCTGCCCTCTTAGGGACCCTTCTAGCATGGCACAGTCTTCATCTTCTTCCGTCTTGCCTATGCCATCTTGCCACCCTCCTGTTTGTGTTGTAAGTCTTCATTCCTCTCATTCTTCTTGATCATCTGCCTTAACCCCCACTGCTACCTGGAGAACATGTGCTGCTTTTCTCTCTTGTGTTTCTGAATGGCACAGGGAAAAATGGAAAAAGTACTTTGTTCTTCAGAGTATTATAGAGTGGAACACCTATGTGCCCTATGTGGTTCTCCTCTTACTGAGTCCAGCCCACCTCCTCCTGAGGGAGCCAGTGAGCTGACACCACACAGTGTACTTAATTTAAAGCAGGGTGTCTGTGCTACATAGGGAGAGAAGTTTTAAGGTAATAGACTTGTTATCCTCCCTTCCCACGGAGAAGCCACAAGAAGTACTCTTTAAAAGTCAGTTTCCTAAATCAGTTAAATTATTCTTTAATTGACCAAAATATGAATTAATAATATACAATTTGCCTAGACATCTCTAATATATAGTGAAGTTCTAGGATCTTGGGTCTCTTAGAACCAGATATGTGGGGCAGTAGTTTTAGTGTAATACAGTCTTTCCCCCAAGTTACTATAAAACTGTTTTAAGTAGTGTTTTGTGATGGTTAAATTTTTTGCATTTTCGGATTCATTTCAATAATATAGTCCCTATAAGTGCCAGAATATTCATTGTCAGGTTTGTACTTGTACAATATTAATTCCATGAGTACTGCGCTTACAAGAGTGTCCAACCTGTGGCCTAGGGGCCACATGCTAATTTTTTGAGGACTTATTTTGCTTATTTGTGGTGTCATGTATTGCAGAAAGTATGTAGGGACCTTTATTTTGCTAGTCAGCTTTCATTAGTGTTTGTGTATTTTACTGTATACCCCAAGACAACTCTTATTCTTCCAGTATGTGGCAGAAAAGGAAAAAAAAAAAAAAAAAAAGTTGGGCACTCCGGTAGGATTTTATTTTTTAATTTGGAGGTGTGGATTTCCTGGGATCTTTTGTTTTTAATATGTACTACCATGACAATTGTAAACTTTTGTGATTTCTCTTTTTAAGAATCACTTATGTGGTTTCTGTTTTTAAAAAAAAAAAAAAGGAAAGAAACGTGGTTTTTTTTAAACATCCTTTTAACCGCCTGAATGTTTTGAAAATTGATTCTGTGCACACTCTGTCAAGTGGTAAACCACAGTTTTTCTACTAGTCATAATGTAAGATACTACCAGGGTGATTATATGAAGTCACAGGGAGGGAAGCTTTACATTAACTTTTTTTTTTTTTTTTGCAGTTTATGGCCGGGGTTGGGTTTGAACTTGCCACCTCCGGCATATGGGGCCGGCCCCCTACTCCTTTGAGCCACAGGCTCTACCCAGCTTTAGATTAACTTTATGTAAGGTTTTGGTAGTTTTTCATTAAAAAGAAGTGAAACCACCTATTTTTTTTAAATTTTAAATGCTTCTTAAATTAGGTTTCAGCTTTGAGTGTATTCTTTTGGCTCTAGCACTATAGTTGTGTGATTATAGAGTTGTTCGATGTGACAAGCAAGAAGGTTTTAACTATAGTAGAACTTCTGTAAGTTCTTCTACCCAAGTAACTATAACAAACTGGTCAACATACGGAGGTGGATGACATAAGGAACTAGACCTGCTGTACTGACCCGTACATGTGCTGCATGTCTGGTTTGTGAAAGTTAGGTCAACTTAAGGAGTTAGTCATCAGTGAGGTTCTAGTGTATATCCTTTCTGTAAATTTTTGAAGTTTTTCCTCTCCCAAAGAAAATTGTGCTTATGGTATCTGAACCCTGGGTTAGGAACCCAGAATGAAAATGCAAGTCTGATCCTACAATGGCTTGTGGTTGGGTTCTTCTTCTTCTTTTTTTTTTTTTTTTTAATTGAGACAGAGTCAAACTTTGTCACCCTCAGTAGAGTGCTGTGGTGTCTTAGCTCACAGCAACCTCCAACTCTTGGGCTCAAATAATTCTCTTGCCTCAGCCTCCCAAGTAGCTGGGACTACAGGTACTCGCCACAATGCCTTACTTTTTTTTTTGTTTGTTTGTTTGTTTGTTTGCTTAGCAGGTCTGGGCTGAGTTCAAACCCACCAGCCCTGGAGCATGTGGCCAGTATCCTAACCACTGAGCTAAGGGCACCCAGCCTGTGGTTGGGTTCTTGAAACAAAATATATATATTAAAAATAGCATAATGGGGTCAGCACCTGTAGCACAGTGGTTACGGCACCAGCCACATGTACCAAGGGTGACAGGTTTGAACCCAGCCCGGGCCAGCTAAACAACAATGACAACTGCAACAAAAACAAAAAAATAACCGGGCGTTGTGTTGGGCGCCTGTAGTCCCAGCTAGTTGGAAGGCTGAGGAGAAGAATGCTTAAGCCCAGGAGTTTGAGATTGCTGTGAGGTCTGATGCCACAGCACTTTACCATGGGCAACATAGTGAAACTCTGTCTCAAAGTAAATGAATAAACAAATAAAAATAAATAGCATAATGATGGCCTCACTCAGAGGAGTGAGATAGAGATAAGTCAGTACTATTACAGTCCTTGCGAGGAGACTCCAGAGCGTGCTTGGACTGCTTTACAGAGAAAGGTGGGGCTTGGTGGAGGCCAGTGTGAACTAAATAACAATAGAGGAACATTCTGGGTAGTGGGGACAGTATCAGAACAGAGTGTAGCTTGCAAGGGGACGGGTCTGACTGGCCTTAGCAATTGCAGTGTAAACAAGGTTATGCACAGAGGTACATTGTGGCGAGCTTGCACAGTGTGGGGGCTTCTGAGACACACCTATGCCCTGCTCTGGGCAGAGTTTCCCACAGATGGTGGTTCTTACATGATGTACACAACCTTGGTCAGCACACCTTCTATACTTGTAATGTTTTTTTTTTTTGTAATGTCTTTACTGTGAGAACCTTCCAGAATTACCTGTAGAGCTAATCTAATGTCCTTTGAAATGAAACCCAGACCATTGGTTGCCTTTTTGGCCTCTGTTGAGATTGTGTTTGATTTTTCTTTGTTTTCTGGAGATTCTGTAATCACTGATCTCAAGCTATGTATTCCTTATGGAAATATTCAGTTTTTGTTGAATAATTAGGACTTTTCAAGATACATCTCTTAAGCAGTCCTAGCACCTGACTTCTGGTTAAAATCTAGTAATTATATGCACAGAACTCCTGTTGCTCTGTTGGTGAGGTTCTTGCTACTCAAAGTGTAGTCCTCAGGCCACACAGGTCCTCTTAGGTTACTGCTAGATATGAAGAAATTTGGGCCCTATACCAGACCTCCTCATCTGCATTTTTAGCAAAGTCCCAGGTGATAGGTGTGCACTTCACAGTGTGAGATGCACTGCTGTGAACACTTCAGAGAGCCAGGTTTCTGGGCCAGCTCTTGAAGTTGGTCACTTTGGAGGACACTATAGGTTTCTCACCCAGAATCCCACAAGAACTGTCAAAAGTAGTGCTCCAGGCCAGCTCCAGCTCCAGCCCTAGCCCTAGCTCCTAACCTGATGCACTTACTGCTGGTACCGCCCCAGACTTGGGCTCAGCTGTGCTTAGCCCCGTCTGCAGTGTTTGGGGTCAGCAGTCCTCTGGCTTGTGGCTCTAATACCTCCATTGGCTGAGCACTCACTACTTGGCCTAGTTGTTTGTTCCATTTTTAGGCATCTCTGAATTTTTTTAAAATCCTTTGCTTCATTATATTGAGTCAAAATTTGCCTTCTTAAAACTTACATTTATTGAGTAGCTTGTTCAAGTGCTCAGTGTTTGCTCAACAAGCCTTTTGTTCTACTAGAGATTTTCTATGGACACCTCTATTGACAGGCTGTGGTGAGATGGGGGCAGGAGAGTAATGCTTTTCTGGATTACACAATGTTGCCCCTCCTGAGTCACTTGGCTTCTGAAGAAAGCTCTTTGCTTGAAGAGCTTGTAGTATAGTCTGTGATTGGAAAGACTGGATCTCACAGTTTGGTGATGCCTGAGTACTTGAGTGTTTCCTGTCATTATTATGCCCTATGCTGTGCATAGGAAAATGCTGTGATATTTAGTCCTGACCCACACAGTGCCAGTGAGCCATTGTAGTGGCGCCAGCAACTTTGCAGATATGGAATCTGCAGGTCTGAACAAATTCTAGCACTGCTTTTTCAGTACCTAAGCGTGATGGGATACACAGGGAATTGGTTCCAAGTCAGCCTCCCCAGCCTCCAATATACCAAAATCCTTGTATATTCAAGTCCCACAGTCTGCCCTACAGAACGTTTGGATGTAAAAAGTCTGCCCTCCCTATTCTCATGTTTTACATCCCCCAAATACTGTGTTTTTGATCTACATGTAAGTGGACTCATGCATCTGAAACCCGTGAGGTTCAAGGGTCAGCTCTACTTTGTGAGGTATCTCTCACCACCTTGACAGGGCTTTGAAATTTAATGTGTCGGTTTTCACTGAATTTCTAAATTTTGTTCAGTTTTATTGAGAATAATTAGAGACAAGTTTTCCAGTTTAGCGCTTTCAAATTAGCATTGTATATACTATAGGGAACCTCTTATCTTAGTAGAACAATTGTTGCTCACTGGGGAAGGAACGGCCTTTGACTGTGCATGAAGAATGGCAGGTGAGTTCTAGAAAGAGCATACTATTAAACTTGGCTCTTTTCCTTGCTTCATAGGTCATGAGCTCCTCCTTTAACTATAGCAGAAGGGGCAGAAGGAGTGTTGGGGCACTTTAAAGAGGTGAATGAGAAAGATCCAAACCCTCATGTTAGGATACTGCAGGCATGCAAACATCTAAAGGCATCCAATACAAGATGTTCCTTTGGTGCAAACAATACCTGTAGGCACATTTCTTTTCTGAGCTCTCCGCAGTCAAAAGGGTTAAACTGCCAAAAGAAAAAAAGATGGTTTTGACATTGAAAGAGGGAAACATTAGTAATGTGGAAAATTGATGAATGTAGACCATCTCATTCTCAGGGACACAAGATAGAGCGTTGTTGCTGTAGCACTGTGTTGCATCTTTCTGTGGTCCTCCGGTGCTCAATGGCTAGTGCTAGGAGGGCCTGAGCGCTGGCTGATGGAGCTCCTTGGACTCTGTGCAGCATTCCATTGCCCTTGTGGCACATGGCAAGTGAAGATTAAAGCTGACTCTCACATTAAACCTGCCTTCTAAGGATATACAGGGAAGACAAGATGAGCATGATTTTCTCTAGTCCAAGGTCCTAGGCTGCAGTTTGACATGCAATGGTGTGGTTATTAGACTATTCTGCTCTTCCTCCCAACAGGTCTTAAGCTCAGGGAGTAATGACTTGCTACTCATTATCATTCATCACCTGGAAGTCTAGCAAAGTGCACTCACTGAATCTGCTGTGTGAGTGCGAGAGTGACTGAGTGAGTGAATACACAAAATGTAAAAGCCCAAAGACAAGCAGAGACAGTGCACAGGTGGGAATTCAGAGAAAGATCAGGGAAATCATGGTGGAACTTTGATAGTGTCTTGAGGTTGCCAAACACAGTTTGTATATAATGGTTGTTTGTATATAATGACTCCCCTTTTAATCAATTATCACCCCCACAGTAAATGCCTACTTCCCTTACCCTTAAGTATTTGTGTCATTTTACTTAATAGCATCATTTGGACTTCAAATTAGGCCATGCTTAAATGTCAGAGACCTTTTTTCTCTGTCTATAATTTATTTTCCTTGTTTCTGAATTGTTAGAAATACTAGTTCTAAGTGCTCACTTGTCTTCTGACAGGTATATTTTCTTTTAAAATGAAAATAATACTTACATTTAGGAAACAAACGCTTTTAACAGTTACAGTGACCATGTCAGCAGCTTCCATGGGAGGAATTTGTGAATGTGAGGCACTGGCTGGCCTATATGTAACTGGGAGCTTAGGAATGGTGTTCATGGTAAGGCGGGTGTTGGGGCTAAATGGACAGCATTGGGGAGGTGTGGATGAAAGGCCAATATGTAGGGTATCCCTAAAGTTGCCATTTGTAGGGAAAATGGGGAATTGTAACTAAATGTAGCCTTATTTACAAAATGTTCATTACAAAATTTTACAAAGATGCGACCAACACATAGAAGATATTTTCTAAAATTTTATGATGAATATTTTACAAGTAAAGGGACATTTAGCTACAGTTTTTCTCTTTTGCAATATATGGTAACTTCAGGGGTGACTTTTGGGATACCCTTTAATAGGAAGAAGTTGATAAAGCATAACCATTGTGTCTTTACCCAGAAATGAAAGGCCACACACTTTGTTACTTCACAGTGTTTCTATCTACAGTTCATCACAATGTGTGTCAAATGTAGTTTCTGTTCACAATTCATTACAATGTGTATCAAATGTAGTCTAGGTCTCTTCCATTATTACCTTCCTTTTTACATCATAGCACTTTCCAAAAATGTAGGATATCAGTTTAAGAAGTATGATGGCTATGTGTTTGAAGTTTGGGGGAGTATTAACTACTACACAGTACTTCGAAAGGTATTATACATGACTTTTTTCAGCTACACACCTGTCATAAAGTGTACATTGGGAATTGCTTTTCATTTATAATAATGAGGTATTTGGTGTGTGTGTGTCTAATGAGTGTTAATGAGTTTGAGATCTGAATATCCTTATTAGAAAAGTTAATAGTATGGAATGTGTAATTACTAAGAATATTTTTTCACATATTTTAGTTTAAGTTCTGATGATTATTTGTGTTATTTATTATAGTTGCACTGGTGATTAAATACATGAACATTACTGTTAACACATAGTGAACTAAATTTGAAAGAAAGGCTTTGTGATAGCGTATCAAATTTTATGTTATAGTATCATTTATAAGCTGCTGTTTTCAACATTACTCTAACATTTATGGATGTTAGAAAATAACTCTTAGGAATCAGAATACCTAAAACTTGTGCTATGTGGTAAATATTCACCAAAAGAGACATTTGAGTGGATGGATAGATAAGCAAATGAGTGGAGAAATTGAACTTGAAATGACCAAGGTGATGCAAATTTGGAATCAATTCTCAGTTGCTTTGGAAGTCCTTAGGAATAGGCATTCTTGATGTTGACCAGTTTTTCCTTTAGTCTCCTTGTGTTAGCTGGCTAGATGGGCAGCTGCTCTGCAGGCCACTGGGAGGCCTGGGTAGTGGAAGGTATGAGGCTGTGTGAGACAGACCCAGCTCCTGAGTATCAGTATATGGAGGTGACATCTGGATAAATGAAAATCCATGCAGATTTACCAAGCTTCATTCTATACCTGAATTTAACCCATGTCAGTCTTTTTTTTTTTTTTTGTGAGTCAGAATCTCACTTTGTTGCCCTTTATAGAGTGCCATGGCATCACAGCCTCAAACTCTTGGGCTTAAGCGATTCTCTTTGTCTCATGTGCCCCACCCCACCCCCCACCCCCCACAATACCAAGCTATTTTTAGAGACAAGGTCTGACTCAGGCTCAGGCTCAACTCAACTCAAACTCGTGAGTTCAGGTAATCCACCCGCCTTGGCCTCCCAGAGTACTAGGATTACAGGGGTGAGCCAGGCTTTTCAGTCAGTTAGTTGAGTACAGAATTTCGTGACCAGCTTCACAGGGGAGCTTCCTGCATAGGAATCTCATAGGAAAGGTTCACTGTTAATGCTGTCATTGTGGGAGTAAGTTTCGAGGAAGTATGATTTTATTATTTGGGAGATCACGTCTTAGATTTGTTAAAAGTTGTCTTTCTGCTAATCCTCTGCCCTGTGCTGGCCAAGCAGTGCAGTGGGGAGGGCAGCCACAGCGACACTCCTTGTTCATCTCCCAGGTTGCCGCTGGCCCCCAGAGAAGCAAGCACTTGTCTTTGTCACACATATGTTGCTCCCTGAAATTGACTTGCTAGGAATCTCTAGGTTTTAATATGTTCTAATTTTTACTAAGTGATCTCTGAGAGATTTTATGGCCTGTTGTACTCTTAAGAAATTTGAATTTTTTTTAGCTTTTTGGTCCTCAGCCCCTGTCAGGTACAATAAATAAGTAGATTAGAATTCTTTCTTTCCTTCAGTATAGCTCCCTTCTTGGTAGCTTTGTTATAGTGCTTTATGAGATATGCGTGTGTAGTTTTTTGATAAAGTTTATTTGCTTCTCAGTTTTTAAATTATTTGTGTGCTTCTCCCTTTAATTCACCTTGTTTGTCTCTTTGTTTGTTATAGCCATCCTGGGGTCTCCAGCTAGTGGAATTCAAAACACAATTGGTTCTGTTGGCTCAGGGCAGCAGAACGCCACTTCTTTAAGTAACCCAAACCCCATAGACCCCAGCTCCATGCAGCGAGCCTATGCAGCTCTTGGACTTCCCTACATGAACCAGCCACAGACGCAGCTGCAGCCTCAGGTTCCTGGCCAGCAGCCAGCACAGCCTCAGCCACACCAGCAGATGAGGAGCCTCAACCCCTTGGGTAGGTGGAGAAGCTCTCAGGATGTCCTTTGTCCACATGCAGCCCATGGACGATGCCTCACACTGGATCCCAAGGCAGTTCGTAGCTACTATTTTTACTTCAGATTTGGTGGTTGAAATAAAAACCTTCCAAGAAGAAGCTGATATTTCTGACATAAGGAAAACATTACATGCTTATAAAAAGAATTAGAGCAACATTTGTGTTGCCTGTGGCACCAGCACTGTATAAACAGTTTTCATAAAGGGATGTATCTTGCAGTTCAGAATGTAGAATCTCACAAGTTACAGTTATGGTTGGACCACTTGGGTTGACTCTCATCATTTATTATATTTTATGGACAATTTGTAGGTGTTCTGCCAGTTCATAGCATATCTTGGTTATGGTCTTCCTGACAGTTGGAAGTGACCAGCCTGGACTTGGGCAGCTTAACAACAGAAGTTGCAGATACTCTCTGCTATGTCAGGCTTCTAGATGTATCTGGCAACCTTTGGTCATTAGCTCACACATCCACACAGTTTTCACCATTTTTGCATATTGTTCCTTAATGTTTTCCTTTAAATTGATATAGTTCTCTTAAACTTAGGCTTAAGCTGAGCAGTGATATCTGTAAAGTCAAGCCTTATTGTGCTAGTTGTGTTTTGTTTTCGTTTTTGTTTTCTTTTAGAGACAGAGTCTCACTTTATCGCCCTAGGTAGAGTGCTATGGCATCACAGCTCATAGCAGCCTCCAACTCCTGGGCTTAGGTGATTCTCTTGCCTCAGCTTCCCAAGTAGCTGGAACCATAGGCGCCTGCCACAATGCCCGGCTGTTTTGTTGTTGCACTTTGGCTGGTGCTGGGTTCAATTTCACTACCCTCGGTATACGGTGCCGGCATCCTACCCACTGAGCCACAGGCGCTAGTTGTGTTCTAATCCTAACAGAGTATTTTTCAAGTGAAATGACCTTTGGTAAAAATGACCAATTAAAATAATTTCATTGTTGCTTTTTGGAAAACAACTGCCCTAATGAATGTCTAATTAATGATGGCCATTTCGACTAGGTTAGAATGCTAAGACCAAGTTTTAATGTAACTCCACTCCTATTGATGTTATAATTTGGGAGAAGACCACTAACCTTTCTGAATTTCAATTCATAAAAATTATATTTTTCTTTAATATAAATATTGTAAACAATTCAATCTTCTGTCTTTTTCTTCTACGCTTACTTTCTTTTTCTTTCCTTCTTTTCTTTCTTTTTTTGAGATAGGATCTGATTCCATTGCCCTGGGCTAGAGCACCTTGGCCTCAGCCTCCTGAATAGCTGGGACTATACATACCTAGCTAATTTTTCTATTTTTAGTAGAGTTGAGGGTGGGGGAGTCTCTTGCTTAGGCTGGTCTCAAACTCCTGAGCTCAACCTATCTCAGTTTGGCTTCCCAGTTGGTTGTTCATAACTTTTCCCCTAGCGGTGGAGGTAGCCTCCATGAATATGCCTAGTTTTAGGTACAAAGTGAAGTAGGAAGGAGTCAACACTGGATTTGTACCCGTCAGTTACCATTATTAAAGATACTGCTCCCAAGTTCTTGCTATACTGTTTATGATTACAACCTATAAGAATCACTTATTTAGGCTCGGTGCTTGTAGCTCAAGTGGCTGGGGTGCCAGCCACATACACCAGAGCTGGTGGGTTTGAATCCAGCCCAGGCCCACCAAACAACAATAATAACTACAACCAAAAAATAGCCGGTTATTGTGGCAGGCTCCTGTAGTCCCAACTACTTGGGAGACTGAGGCAAGAGAATCGCTTAAGCCCAAGAGTTTAAGGTTGTTGTGAGCTGTGACATCACAGCACTCTACCCAGGGCAACAGTTTGAGACTATGTCATTTAAAAAAAGAAAAAAAAATCATTTATGTGGTGACATGATGTTTAGGAGTTGGTTGATTTCTTTTCTTTCTGTCTTTAAAGGAAATAACCCAATGAACATTCCAGCAGGAGGAATAGCAACAGAACAGCAGCCACCAAACTTGATTCCAGAATCCGCTCTTCCAGCTGCCCTCGGGGCCACAAAGTAAGATCCATGTTTTGGTTAGTTCTTCTCTGAGTGACTCTTAAACACAAGAGTGGGTGGGAATCACACACAGCTCTGTGATTCTTTCTAAATATGTGGCTGAGGAAGTAGTTTAAATGGGACAGCAGGGAGTGGTGAGTGCTGTTTTCCTTTTTTTTAATTAGAAATATAAAACAGCTAATAGAGTAAATATAGTTTGGTTTCTTGTTTGTACATGACTTGCCTCCCCTGACTTAAACTGTTTTAAGTCGTGTATGATTGAAAAAGAACCTTACTTAAATGATGCACATTTGAGTCACTTCAGTAGGTAGATGAAGTGTTCTTATTTCTCCTTAGCCCGTTGATGAACGATGGCTCAAACTCTGGTAACATTGGAACCCTCAGCACTATACCTACAGCAACACCTCCTTCCAGTACTGGCGTTCGCAAAGGCTGGCATGAACACGTCACTCAAGACCTGCGGAGTCATCTAGTGCATAAACTGTATGTACCCACTCCTACCTGTTAGTCTCATCTGTGCTGAAGTCAATGTAACAGTTTTGTAGTTTCATAGATGTTTGATTTTGTTTCTGAGTTAACTGTTGGCCCCCAGGTGACAGTACCCTAAGAGCTAGTAAGAATCACATGCTTGTTGTAGTGAGCCACCCGCACCATTGGTAGAGCTCTAATCCAGGGTTTCCTGCATTCCTATGTGCACAGGGGAGTGTCAGAGAGGGCATTAGTAATTCTGCATTTCAGAGGGGCGCTGACCTATAATCCATGTTACAGAGGCAAAGACCCTCAGTGCAACCTGACCTTCATAAGGTGGCCAGAATTAGCTCCATATTTTGTGGCTCAAGAATATAGTTGTGAGAGCCATGAAGAATTGGGGAATTGGGAGTTAATGAGTACAAATGACAAGACAGTGCCACCATATAACTAGTTAACAGAAAGTTAACAATTCACTTTCTTGAACTAGTTACTTTAAATTGAAAGTAAAATTAACCAACTAGATTCCTTTTGAGTTTTTTTTGTTTGTTTGTTTTGTTTTGTTTTGTTTTTAGAGCCTCAGGCTTTTGCCCTGGGTAGAGTGCTGTGGCATCACAGCTCACAGCAACCTCCAACTCCTGGGCTCAAGCAATTCTCATGCCTCCGCCTCCCAAGTAGCTGGGACTACAGGCATCTGCCACAACGCCCGGCTATTTTTTGGTTGCAGCCGTCATTGTTGTTTGGTGGGCCCAGGCTGGATTCGAACTTGCCAGCTCAGGTGTATGTGGCTGGTGCCTTAGCCGCTTGAGCCACAGGCACTGAGCCTGAGTTTGTTCGTTTTTTAACCTTTTTTTCTCTTTCTGTTCCCTGGGCTAGAATGCAGTGGCATTGCATAGCTCACTGAAATCTCAAACTTTTGAGCTCAAGCTGTATCTTCCTGCCTCAGCTTCCTAAGTAGCTGGAATTATAGGCATGTGCTACCATGCATGGGCAATTTTTTAATTTTTTGTAGCGACAGGGTCTAACTGTTGCTTAGGTTGGTCTTGAACTCCTGGGCTTAAGCTATCCTCCCACCTCAGCCTCTCAAAATGCTAGGATTACTGGTGTAAACCTCCATATCTGGATCAAACTTTTTTATAATACACAATTTAAAACTTAGGAATTTGAAATCATATTATTCTTGAGATGACAGTGTACATTTGTTAAGCAAAATATTGGTGTGTTTGATGCGTTGATGAGTTGTTAGGTCCAGATTATTTCTAGGGAGTGACTTCATTTATGTGTTTATATAGCAGGCAAGAGAGATGCAGGATTTCTTTCAACCTGTATGGCCACCATAGGCATATGATCTTGGTTTTATACTTTTCATTTGACTGGATTGAAATTAGGCTAATAGAATATGTTGTCCTTTCAGTGTCCAAGCCATCTTCCCAACACCTGATCCCGCAGCTCTAAAGGATCGTCGCATGGAGAACTTGGTAGCCTATGCTAAGAAAGTGGAAGGAGACATGTATGAGTCTGCTAACAGCCGGGTAGGTGGCAGTACAGCGTGTTTCAGCCTATACAACCACTGCAGTAGATAGAACTGCAACTGTTTTGTTTTCTGGTAGTATGTAATCTGTGTAGTCAGGGGAGGACACTGATGAGGGAGACTTCCCTGACAAGACATGAGATCACTGCACAACTTTCGTGGTTAACCATAAATGTTACTACTACGGTGGTCAGTGGGATGTGTAAAATTGTATTATGTCCACAGAATATACTTTTCATAGTAAATGTTTTTTATAACGCTGTATTGTGTTATTGCCAGCATCAGTGAATAGCCAAGAAGAGGTTCAATTGTGGAATGAAATGTATTGTGCATTTAGTACTTACTGTTGGATAAGCCCTATACTGTAAAGCCATTAGGAATTAAGCAAGAATTTAGGCTTTTAGCTTATCAGACGTGTTGAATATTTCCTTTGCCAGTGTACTTAATAAAGGAAGTTCATTAATTTGTTAGAACATATAAAACAGACCACTTGTTTTTGTAGTTTTAGCTGTGTAATATTGAATGTTACTGCTTTGTAGGATGAATATTATCACTTACTAGCAGAGAAAATCTACAAAATACAGAAAGAACTAGAAGAAAAACGGAGGTCACGTTTACATAAACAAGGCATCTTGGGGAACCAGCCGGCCTTACCAGCCCCGGGGGCCCAACCCCCTGTAATTCCACAGGCACAACCTGTGCGACCTCCAAGTAAGAACTTTATTTCCTTCTGCCAACCCTTAGTTTGATTTGCTTGGTTTTTCTTCTGTATTTGGCCAGTATTTCTAAGAACATATAATTGCGATCTCCAAAAACCTGCCCTTTGGAAGCTGTTAGTTCACAGAGGCTGAGACCCCCTGCTGTGGGCTGTGTTGGGATGTTGCATTTCTCCTGTGGGAAGGCCCTTTAAAGGGTGCACATCAGAACACAAGTTCTTTTGGACCTGTTGACTGTTATTTCCTTTAAGTTTGAAATTCTTCAGTAGGAGATTCTTTAAATCAAGGATTATTTTTAAATAACCAGAGTTTATTTTTTGTTTTGTTTTGTTTTGCCATTCTAGATGGACCCCTGCCCCTGCCAGTGAATCGCATGCAGGTTCCTCAAGGTATTTAAGTACTTACTATAAATCTTATTTTAGTTGAACAGTTTAATAGCCATAATCTTTATTGTTCTTTTTCCTTCATGTATTTCTTTGTAATCTTTTCTTCTTTCGATTCCTTTTTGCTGATGAGCAGGATTAGTTCTACAGCTAGTATGAATCTGTATTATGAAGGTTACAGGAAAGATTTCCAAAGAGATCACAACTAGAATTTGTCACTCTTTTAAAATAGGGATGTAAGAAAGAGTCAAAAAAGAAGCGTTCTGGATGGGAGAGGAAGCATTTCTGAATGCTTGGAAGGAGAATCACGCAAGCCGGTGCTATGGCAGTGAGCACCCACAGGGTGTGGGGGCAAAGGTGCAGTGGCTCCTCCAGGGCAGAGGTTTTAAGTGCGGCCAACTGGGTGGGATGGCAGCAGCTGCCTAAGCCTTTGAATGTTCCTTCTCAAGTAAAGATTCTGTGGTTTTTGCTTTGTTGAACAGTCATTTTTGTTTTGGGGGAGGAGACATTTGAAAGCCTTGCTGCCCTTGACGTGTTGCTACCTGAGCAGAAGGACATTTTTCCAGGGTGCAAAATAAGATGATGACATTTCCCAAAAGATTGTAAGGAGAGAGGCCTTGCTGCAGTGTGCAGGGTAGTTTGGAAGAGGATTTAAAATTTAAATTTAAAAAGCCATGGTCTGGCTAAGTATAATCTTAGCTCTGGGAGGCTGAGATGGGTAGATTGCTTGAGCTCAGGGGTTCGAGATCAGCCTGAAAAAAAGTGAATCCCCCATCTCTACTAAAAATAGAAAAATTAACTGGGTGATATGGTGGGTGTTTGTAGTGCCAGCTATTTGGGAGGCTGAGGCATGAGGGTAGCTTGAGCCTAAGAGTTTTAGATTGCTGTGAGCTGTGATGATGCCACAGCACTCTACCCAGGGTGACAGAGTGAGACTCTTGTCTCAAGGGGAAAAAAAATTATGGTCTTAATTACATATTGGAAAAAGCATGGTAGACAAACTGATAATACGGAAAAAAACTTTTCAGGGACTTGTTTTGAAGGACTAGATTGAGGTGTAAAAGAAATCAGTAAGTCAGAGAAGTTGAGCCTCTGGAGAGTGGCTGAATGCTGTTGGGAACTGGCCTTGGGGCTTTGGCTTAGATCAATGGTTCTCAACCTTTGTAATGCCTCCTAATGCTACAACCCTTTACTACAGTTCCTCATGTTGTGGTGACCCCCAACCATAAAATTATTTTCATTGCCACTTCATAACTGTAATTTTGCTACTGTTACGAATCGTAATGTAAATATCTGATATGCAGGATATATTTTCATTGTTACAGAGGGGTCACTGTTACGAATCGTAATGTAAATATCTGATATGCAGGATATATTTTCATTGTTACAGAGGGGTCACAACCCACAGGTTGAGAACCGCTGGCCTAGATAATGAGGTGCTCCTGGCTTGGGGGATGATGAGATAGCTGTTCAGCTGCAAAATATTGAAAGAGATGTTTTCCTGGTAACTTCTTAAGCAACCTCCCTATCAGTACTTCCAGGTCTGGATAAATATGGATTTCTTCAGGCTATTTCTTAGGAGATCTTTTTCTCTTACTTAGTTAATAAAATTCTCAGGGAGAGGAGAGACATTTCTACACAGGCTTCCTGGCAAGTCCTGGCCTGCATCGGCATTCAGTTATTTGAAGTTGACATTTCTAGGGTAGTCTTGAAGGTAGTGCTCCGTGAGGTGGATGTTCTTTGCGCCTTCTCACGACAGTGCTACAGTAATACCTCCCAGAAATTCTCTCAGGGACTCTGTAAGATCTGAATGGTGTTCTAAACACTCACTAGAACTGATGTTTATTTAGAGCTCAGGGTTTTCAGCATGTTGTTAGAAAATAGAAAGAGTTAGACACTGTGGTCTAGAGACACTTATGGGCTAATGCAGTCTTTCGCTGTGATACAATGTTCCTACAGGCTACGGGAGGCTGAGTTTGAGAACTGCTGACCCTTGAGTACTTATGAACTCTTAAAGTGCTTGCAAATTAAACCAAAGTTTAGCGTTTTCGCATAGATTCTAATAATAAACATAAACCCAACCAAGGAGCTTATGGGAACAACTACAGAAGCTTACCCTTGTCTTAGGAAACCTCTCTTCTATAGAAGAGGGATGGGGGACTGTTCTAGGAGGTTGAGCCTCGTTCCTTCATGGCACCTCCTCACCCCTTTGTTGCTCCAAGGGATTGTACAGTGTGTTGCCTTCTGGGTCAGCTCTGCCGGTGCTTGCTCCCTGTTGGTTATACCCGACCCTCTGTCCCCATGTCCTCCACCTTTCCCAGAACCCCCCATCTCACCCGCACCATCACATTGGTGTCATTTTTCCTGGATGTGGGAACATCTGTTACTTAACCATCTTTTGATTAACTGGGTGATTTCCTTTCAGTTGTCTGTGTTCCATATGTGTTCCATCTTAGAGTTTATTCAGTGAGTTATAATTCTGTTTTCCTATGGGTGCTTTTCCTAATGAACCATTATGGGTATATTTACAGGGATGAATTCATTTAACCCGATGTCCTTGGGGAACGTCCAGTTGCCACAAGCACCCTTGGGACCCCGTGCAGGCTCCCCCATGAACCACTCTGTCCAGATGAACAGCATGGGCTCAGTCCCAGGGGTAAGTGCTTCTTTTTTCCTTAACTGTGCTGCTGAAAGTCCCCACTCTGATGTGGAACCTTCTCTAAGTGGTGAAATTGTCATATCATTTCAGAATTCTCTGGGTCTTATTCTTTGGATTTGGATTATGCTTTATTTCCTTCATCTCTTTTTTTTTTTTTTTTTTTAAATCTTCATTGCTACAGTGAGAGCTGTTTGACTGTTATTTATTTTTATTGGAATAACAAATTCATAGACATTTGTGGCTTTGAGAGAGAAGATGGGAGTTGTGAAGATGGAGCAGGCAACTTAGACATGTGGCCAAGCAATGATTATCAGCATCTGTTGACTTGAGAACTTGCTCTCCTGAGGCTGCTTTCTAAACACTTGAGAGACCTAGTAAAAGGCATGTTTTAAACTTTAAATTATAGCATGCTATTGATTTCTGTTGAAGTTGGCTTATTTGAGAGATTGCTTGAGAAAGTGTGCCAGTGCCCAGGAGCCAGGGAGTTCTTAGGGAGTGGCAATCTCATCCCTCAAGGAAGGGCAGCATTGAGTCCTGTTCTTTGTATCCTCTGGGGCTGTGAGGACTTTGTTTTTTCTGGTGTCACTGTTCAATCTTGAAGACTCTTTCCCTTGACTTCTGAACTGCAGCTGTTGCGATGCTTGTTGTCTTATAGATGGCCATTTCTCCCTCCCGCATGCCTCAGCCTCCAAACATGATGGGTGCGCATGCCAACAACATGATGGCCCAGGCTCCTGCTCAGAACCAGTTTCTGCCGCAGAACCAGTTCCCGTCATCCAGTGGGGCGATGAGTGTGAACAGTGTGGGCATGGGGCAGCCGGCAGCCCAGGCAAGCGTGTCACAGGTACTATGTCCCAACGGAACTATGGCCACCGGTGTTCATGTAGCTCCAGGTTCTTTCTACCTTAATTTGTCTTATTTCATGGAAGTTAGAAGTCTAGAATACACAGTTGACTTTCATGTATCACAGTCTATTTTTCCCCACTTTGTCCTATAATTTTTAGCCTCTTTGGAATTTCTCTTATCTTCTACATGCAAAAGTGGAATGGATTATGAATTTTTGGTTTGTGTATTTTTATGTTTTGATCTTTGGGTATTTAGTTATTTTGTTTTCTTAGTTTTTGTGTGTTTTAAATTCTAAGCTTAACATATCCTGAGAGACATCAGGATTTTAGAGAGTGAATTAAAAAGGTCCCATGAATTCATTCCTGGTGATTTGTGTGTGCCCTGTTGCCCCTCAGCTGCACAGTTGAAGTCAGGCTACCTGAGTCATTTGATTAGTTCTCTTTTTGTTGAATGTGTTTTTAATTATTCAGTGTAAAGCTGAAGAAAACCATTCATTTTCTGCTTTTTTTTCTCTTGTGTTAATTGTAGTGTGTTAGATCACAACTGTATACAAACTATATGTGTATTTAAAGCAAGCCAAAAGATATCATTCATGTCTCGATTTTTTAGCAAAAAGTAATGCTGAATAAGTCATTAAATGTATTCTTAATTTTCCATAACATCTCATTGCTCTAGAACAGGGATTAGCAGACTTTCTGTAAAGGGCCAAATGGTCAGTATTTTCAGTGTGGTGTGCCATAATAGTCTTGGTTTTACTTATTCAACTCTTTTGTTACAATACAAAAGCAGCCACAGACAGTGTATACATGTATTAGCTGTGTTCCAATAAAACTTTATTTAAAGAAACAAGGAACTAGCTGTATTTGGCCCATACTTGGTAGTTTGCCAACCTCTGCTCTAGAACAGTGAGTTGGAATCATTTTTTTAAAAGTCTACAAATAATCCTGAAGTGTCTTCCTAGTGGAGAACCACTGCAATGAAACATTTCAGGGTTTCAAGAACTAACTTTAAATAAAAAAGGAACACCTTTTTTTTTGTCATCTGAGCTATGGGTAAATGTTATTGAACATGAATCTAATAAGCTAAGTGAATGAACCCCCCAGGCTGTGATTTCTCTTTCCAAGGTTTTGTTACCCATGGTCCATAAATACTGAATGGAAAATTTCTGAAATAAACAATTCATAAATTTTAAATTGAGTGCCATTCTGAGTTGCGTGATAAGATCTCACTCTGTCCTGTTCCATGCCACTCAGGATGTGAATCATCCCTTTGTCCAGTGTTTCCACCCTATAGATACTACCTACCTGTTAATCACTGAGATAGCTACTATATTTTAGTTATCAGATAAGAAAACCAGTGCATATATAGTGTTCACTACTATATGCAGCTTCAGGCATCTACTGGGGATCTTGGAACATATTCCTGGTGAATAAGAGATAACATGTAGATGTATTTAAATCAGAAGTTTTGAGTTACTTTATAAAAATCAAAGTATGAGAAACATTTTTAGGGCTAATTTGTTGTAAAGTATACATTATTATAAGTGTCCGCTTTATGAAATTTTACAAACAGAATGTTCCCATGAAACGAGCAGACCTCATTAAGAAATCACAATTAGATTTCCATAGATTTGATTCTTTAAATCTAGTGTCACATTTTCGAACATGGCAAATAATTTTAATGTACTCTGTTTGTTTCTGGTAGGGACAGGTACCTGGTGCTGCTCTTCCTAACTCTTTGAACATGCTTGGGCCCCAGGCCAACCAGCTGCCTTGTCCTCCAGTGACACAGTCACCATTGCATCCGACACCACCTCCTGCCTCCACGGCTGCTGGCATGCCGCCTCTCCAGCACCCGACACCACCTGGGATGACTCCTCCCCAGCCAGCAGCTCCCACTCAGCCCTCAACCCCTGTGTCGTCTTCCGGGCAGACCCCCACCCCCACTCCTGGCTCGGTGCCCAGTGCTGCCCAGACCCAAAGCACCCCTACAGTCCAGGCAGCAGCCCAGGCTACCCCACAGCCTCAAACCCCAGTTCAGCCCCCATCTGTGGCCACCCCTCAGTCTTCACAGCAGCAGCCGACACCTGTGCATGCCCAGCCTCCTGGCACACCGGTGAGCCTCTCTTGGTCTGCTGTCTTTGAGCCAAGACTCTTAGAAGATAACTTTCCCATAAAAATTTTCTGTCATGAGATTATTGCAGCATCTTGGTGCAGCTTCAAAGTATCTGTACCCTGGTCTTCGATGAGCTGTGTTTTGTTTCTAGTATTGGTTCCAGAGGTTGTGTTTGGTGGCTATGACTTAATGATTATCTTCCTGATGAAAAGAATTTGCAGCAATCATTAATTATGATTATTATTATTTTTGAGACAGAGTCTCACTATGCCATTCTTAGTAGAGTGCTGTGGTCACAGCAACCTCAAACTCTTGGGCTTAAGCGATTCTCTTGCCTCAGCCTCCCAAGTAGCTGGGAATACAGGTGCCCACCACAACGCCTGGATATTTTTTTGTTGCAGTGGCCATTGTTGTTTAGCTGGCCCTGGCTGGGTTCGAACCCACCAGCCTCCGTGTATGTGGCCAATGCCGTAACCACTGTGTGTTGAGTGCTGAGCCAGCAATCAGTAATTATTAATATAAAGAAATTGTACGTGGTCTTGTGTAGAATCTTTTTTAAAAAGAGACAGGGTCTCACTATGTTGCTTAGGCTGGACTCAAAGTCCTGGCTTTGAGTGATACTCCCTCCTTGGCCTTCCAAAGTATTGGGATTACAGGCACGAGCTATCACACCTAGGCTACATGTAGAATTTTGTAACTATATTAAGGGACCATTTAACTGTCCTAAATTGATGTCTTGCAAGTTTTAATAGTTTTCTGCTAATATTTTGTGGGTTTGGTAAGCTGCCATGCTCCTAATGGTATGTCCCTTGACCTGGTCCATCGGCCTTGTTTTCATGCTAAAGAAACCTTTGCTTTTTTATGATGACACAGCAGATCTAGGTTAGAACTGCCTGTGGCTCAGACTTCCCCACTTAATTGTGGGGGTGGAAGTGAAGTAAGGTGGCAGGATCATAGCTTCAAGCATGTCCCAGGCCTACAGTGGTATCTGGCCTGAAACCTTCTAGGCTGGGCTGCCTTCACTGATCCAGGTCTCAGACTGTGCTCATCCCTTCCACATTTCTAAGTTTCACCAAAATTTCAGCATCTATTTTCTTATCAGTCTGCCTTAGACACTTATTGAAATATATTACCTTTATTCTTTTGGGGTTTTTTTTGAGACAGAGTCTTACTTTTTCAGCTCTTGGTAGAGTGCCATGGCGTCATAACTTACAGAAACCTCAAACTCTTGAGCTCAAGTGATCCTCTTGCCTCAGCCTCCTGAGTAGCTGGGACTACATGTGCCCACCACAATGCCAACTATTTGTAGTAGAGATAGGGGTGTCTCACTCTTGTTCAGACTAGTCTCAAATTCCTGAGCTCAGGCAGTCTACCTGCCTCAGGCTCCCGGAGTGCTGGGATTACAGGCATGTGCCACCATGCCCGGCCTTTATTTTATTCTTAATGTACCGAGGATATTTGGTACACTCCATCAAGTATTGAAGGATAGGGCCAAGTGTGGTTGCTCATCCCTTTAATCCCAGCATTTTGGGAGGCTGAGGCAGGAGGATCGCTAGAGGCCAGGAGTTTGAGGGTATTTATTTATTAAATGTACAAATTAATCCCAACAACCCCAAGATGACCTTATTTATTCATATTTCTCTGTAGGGAAAGGTACTTATTTATTTTAATTCTGTATTTTTATCTCTAAATAAGATCCCTTTGTAACTTGGTTATCTTTTGTTTGTTTATTTAAAATTCCATTGATCAAGACTTTGCAGGTTAAGAATCGTCTTAATGGTTCCTTCTCTTTGCTTATTCCATTATCACCACTGTTCTTTCAGTTGACATGGCTAATTATACGCTATAGTGGCATTTGATTCCCCTTCCTTCATATCTGATTAGACATTTGTAATTCAGCCTTTTATCATAAACATTAGCAGCCTTATTGAATGAAATTAATTTTAAAATAGGAGGGTCTATAAATTAGCTAGAAAACGTTGAGAAAATAAATTTATATCAAAAAATTTAAAGGTCTGTTCTGTCTCTGCATTCTTGTCTTCTGGCTAATGGTGACTTCCTCTAGAATTCACTCGTGTTTTAACTTCTGTTCCTAGTTCTCTCAAGTAGGGGTGCCTAGTAGATTAGTATTAAAAAATGTTAACAAGTTACAGATTCTAGGCCAGGTACAGTGGCTCATGCCTATAATCCCAGCACTCTGGGAGGCTGAGGTGGGTGGATCACTTGAGCTCAGAAGTTCAAGACCCCATCTCTAAAAATAACCAGGCGTTGTGGTAGGTGCCGATAGTCCCAAGTACTGGGGAGGCTGAGGCGAGAGGATCACTTGAGCCCAAGAGTTTGAGGTTGCTGTGATATCACAGCAGTCTATGGAGGGTGACCAAGTGAGACTATCTCAAAAAAAGGAAAGAAAGAGATTATAGATTGGATGTGTGAAAGAGTTCAAAGTCATTGTATTGTCTATTTATAGAGGTGAATGATTTGGGTTTCTTCACAGCTTTCCCAGGCAGCAGCCAGCATTGATAACAGGGTCCCCACCCCTTCCTCCGTGGCCAGCGCTGAAACCAACTCCCAACAACCAGGACCTGATGTGCCAGTGCTAGAAATTAAGGCTGAGGTCCAGCCTGAGGACACTGAGCCTGACCCTGGTGAATCCAAGGGGGAGCCTCGGTCTGAGGTGGGTACCAGGCCCAGAGTGAAGTGATGATGAGTGTGGGAACTCTACTCAGGTATGGCTAGGGTTCTGCATAGGTGTCTCTGGTTTTTTAATATTCTGTTTGATATGACTTCTAGTTGTAGTCTGTTAAAAAGAATATTCATTTTAAAATGCAAGATAAGGGTTTATTTTGCCAGAAACAAAGAGCACTCGCTTATATTTTAAATGTTTGAATCTTCTAACAACCTTTTCTTTGATGTTCTTCATTCATTTCTAGTTGTGCAGAGGTAGACTGCAGAGGGATGGCAGATTCACTGGCTAATTATTAACTTGTGGCAGAAGCTGGAAACTGGCAGACTGGGGGCTGAATTCAGCCTGTATATGTGTTTTGTTTGACCTACACGATATTGTAAAAATTAGGAAATTGCCAATAAAACTCTAGATTTCTGGCTTTTTAAAAAAAGACTTTCAACACTGTGCTTGCGTCCCTGCATGACAACAGTCTGGTTGTGAACAGCAGCAGCTGTGGTCTTCAATTGGGACCCACACCTCCTGCCTCTGAGCATGGGCTTTCTTAGTGGCGCAAAATTTTCATCCCTGCTCCAATTTTTAAAAGGCTTCTTATTCCAAATTAGAAATACATATATGTGAAAATACTGAGCATTTGTAATTTTTAAAGCAGTTTTTGTTTTAAAAATTTTACTTTTAGGACTATGATTGTACAGTACCATATTGAAGTGCCTCACTGGATACCAGTCATACCCTTTCTTCTTCTGGTAAGAGGTGAGGAATGATAAATGCAATTTTGTTTTTCTCAAGATGATGGAAGAAGATTTACAAGGATCTTCCCAGGTTAAAGAAGAAACAGACACAACAGAGCAGAAATCAGAACCGATGGAAGTAGATGAAAAGAAACCTGAAGTGAAAGTGGAAGCTAAAGAGGAAGAAGAGAGCAGTGCTAATGGTACAGCTTCCCAGTCAACCTCTCCTTCCCAGCCACGCAAAAAATGTACGTCTTTTTCACACTTACTGACCTGTGCTGCTTTTCTGTTGTGTTATGAGTCCGTACAGGGGATCAAAGGCTAAAGCAGTGAAGTAATTCTATATCCATTATCTTCCTTGCCTGCCATTCCCCTGTTTTACCTTTTAAAATGGGCTCTAGCCCTGTGACCTGCATGGTTTAGGTGTGAACTAAAAACTGAGCTGCAGCTCTACGGGCACCCAGAGTACAGGTCTGACTTCCAAGATGGCACCAACTAGGGCCCCGGAGTTGAAAATGCATCTAAGTCCTTAAACAGGCTTTATTTGGCAATTTGTGTGTGTGAAGAAAGTGACATATTTGATAAGGAAAATGGCCAAAAGGCTGTAATTTTATAAAAATGATCGTTAGGGGCTCAGCGCCCATAGCTCAGTGGTTAGGGCACCGGCCACATACACCAGGGCTGGCAGGTTCCAACCCGGCCTGGGCCAGCTAAACAACATTGACAACTACAACAACAACAAAATAACCAGGTGTTGTGGTGGGCGCCTGTAGTCTCAGCTACTTGGGAGGCGGACGTAAGAGAATCGCTTAAGCCTAAGAGTTTGAGGTTGCTGTGAGCTGAGTTGCTATGCCCTGCTACCGAGGGCAACATAGTGAGACTGTCTCAAAAGAAAAATGATCATTAGGATAGCACATGTGTACTGAAGGTGGTAGGTTACTACCAGCATAATTAGAAAACTGAGTGTGCAGACTCAGGGTGATGGATTGAGGGCAGGGTGGTGACATGTGCAGGAGGATGGGGAAGAGTGAGGAGATAGTAAGCTTTGGGTTTTGAGAAGTATAGAGTAAGCAGACTGGCAGTGGTAGTTGAGTGGAATGCATTTGAGATGTATCCAATGTGAGGAGGTAACAGGGTCTTGAAAAATTATTAGGTGGCCCTTAGAAATGTGAGCTGGAACTCAGAAAGTTCAAGGCTGCAAGTGACAGATTTGAGAAAGTTAGCAGAGCAGTGCTGGAGCCTAAGACCGTGTAGCTGTACAAGATTCTGTAGGTTGTAGAGTATGAGCCTCAGACCTGATTGTGCTTATAAGAATTGAGGAGCTTACAGAGATTTTTGTGTGGGTTATCTATCACTGTTTGTTCTATTAGAAATTAAAACAAAGAAATTTTGCCAGGCATGGTGGCTCATACCTGTAATCTTAGAACTCTAGGAGGCCAAGGTAGGTGGATTGCTTGAGCTCTCAACTTCAAGACCAGCCTGAGCAAGAGCGAGACCCCATCTCTGCTGAAAATAGAAAAAACTAGCCATGCGTGGTAGTGCAAGCCTGTAGTCCCAGCTGTCTGGGGGGCTGAGGCAAGAGGATTCCTTGAGCCCAAGAGTTAGAGGTTGACATGAGCTACGATGATCCCACGGCACTCTACAGGGCAGTAGTGTAAGACTGTCTCAAAAAAAAAAAAAAGAAAAAAAAATTTAGAAATTTTTAAAATATTTATTTAGAATAATACATCTGTTATGTAGTACCCAAAAATGACGATTTTTATTAGAAATCATTTTTCTAAAACAAAAAGTAAGAATAGTGGCATTGTTTTCATTTTTGCAACTCTTAGAAGAGAATTAAAGTAACAGCTAGATTGTGTGTCTGGCTCTGTGCATACTCTTTTGCCATACTTTGTTTTGGTTGAAGTTTATGAAGAAAATCCAATTTTTCTTAGATAAGTTGATAAAGGGAATATTTAAGTGACCCTTTCAAGTAATTGTCAATGGTACTATACCTAAATTCAACAAGAAAAGATTTCTAAAAGGTTAATGGCAGCATGGAAACCTAAGTCAATGGCACTGGGTTTTTCGTACTCTGTGATATTAAAGTCTGCTAGTCTGTCTTATGCTTTGAATGGATCTTTTGTTCTATTTTCTTTTGTTTTGGGGGGGGGTTGTTTTAGTTTTTTAAACCATCCTTTGGTCGTGTGGAAAATTTTGGTTCACTGAGTTCTGCAGATTTTTCACACTTGTTAATATCACCATCCATTTCTTCAAATTAAGTCTTGTAGATTTTTAGAAGCTGTCAAGCTTATGAGGCAGATTCAAATTTTTCAAAACTTTTTTAGGAAAGCCCAAATGTTGTCATTGTCCACAAATATTGTCAGTTGTCCTTAAAATAACTGGCCGTATATGTTCATTTTTGAAAAAATATCCACCACATACCATGAAAATAAGCAGCTACTTCAGCCCTGGATCTGGCACTCTCACAAGTGCTAATATCCCAAGGGGATTAATCTATACAGGACACATGCTTTATGCAGACTTCCCATTTCATCAGACAGAATAAAAGACATGTCCCGAGGTGGAGATTTAATAAAGGTAATATTTTTTAGTAACTCATCAAGGATAGCTAAGTATGGCTGGTATTTTTTTCTGAGAGTGCACAGCAGCAGCAAAGAATGTGATGCTAAGTAGAGTTTAGTGCCTCTGCCTTTCCTTTTCTTTGGTTTTGCTTTTTTTGTTTTGCTAAGATGTTTTATTCACCACTGCTTTTGCCTCATCTGTGCAAAAGGCAAATGATGACTTGGTGTTACTATGAAAATCATTTTAGGGTTAGTAAAACAATTTTGATCTTACAGACTCATAGAAAGGGGCTAGGACAAAACTAGAATTTTGTGCAGTGATGGAAATATTCTTTATCTGTGCTCTCAGTGTAGTAGCCATCAGCCACTTGTGACTCTTAAGCACTGAAAATGTGACGGGGTGACTGAGGAACTGAATTTTTTATATAATACTGATTCATTTAGATTTCAATAGATAGATATGACTGGTGATTACTATATGAGATAGTACAAGAGTCTGTAAGGGGTCTGTGAAACATTTTAAGAACTGCTGATGTAGTACGTGGTCCTGATTGAATGGAAAAGGTTTTGAAGCCAGAGAGGTGAACTTGGCATCAACTATACTAGTTGATAGCAGAGACCTTGATTCAAATACAGCTGCTGACTTTTACTTGATTCAAATATAGCTGCAGTTTTATTACATAAATGTGGTTTAAGACAGGAGTTTGAAAATGCTTTCCTTAGCATATGTTTTAACCATGGTTTAGTGAATAAGTGAATGAATGAATGATGAATCAAAGTGAAACCCATTTACGTCCTTAACATTTTTGATCATACCAGGAAAAGCCAGGGTTTAGAGTGGGAGTTGGCAGACTTTCTGTAAAGGACCACATAATCCTTGTTTTAGACTTTGTGTCTCTGTCATAATCATTAAACTTCACCATTGTGCAAAAGCAGCCATGTATCATCTGTAAACAAATTAGCATGGTTATGTGCCAATAAAGCTTTATTTTTGGAGGCTAAGATTTGAATTTGTGTAATTTTCACATCATGAAATATTATTATTTTCTTTTTTCCTCAATCATTAAAACATGTAAAATCCATTTTTGGCTCTAGAGCTATACAAAAGCAAGCAGCTGGCCAGATTTGGCCTTCGGTCATAATTTGCCAGCCCCTCATCTTGAGAAATTGAAAAGCTGTTCATTAAATAATTGTTTTCTTATAAAAAGATAATCAAAGAATATCGAATGCTACTTCATCTCTTTGTAAAACAGAATAGAAGAAAAAGAGTTAGCAGGAAACAAAAATAGACATGTGTTTCCAGTGCTACTAGAGGACACATCCACTTAGTAGGCCTGGCTGCACCACTTTTTATGTGCTGAGAGTTTGTGCTTGAGCAGTGCTGCATTTGGACTTTTTTTTTTTTTTTTTTTTTTTTTTTTTTTGCCCTGGGTATATTTTAAACCCCCAGTATTTTGGGCCACCGCCCTAATTTTTGTTTTTTTTATTTATTTTTTTTGTTGACATTGCCTGAAGCGGTCCCACTGGGTTTTGTT